>OX596011.1:60636883-60754684 GCA_951394025.1 Heteromyza rotundicornis | reverse complement strand
GTTGTAATACTTATATACAAATGCTAAATGTCCTCAGTGACAGATCGCATAAAATAATCGGAGTTAAAAGAGTCTTAAGTTTTTGTAAATCTGAGAACCGGAACCGATATTCGTTTCGGTTTAGGGTTGCCAGCTCCAAATTGCCGAAGGGGTATATTTGAGATTTCAAATTGGGACATAAGGGGGACAACATCACTATAGACGCAAAAAGCGACCCAGTCTAAATTGTGGAGAATTGCCTTCTAGCACGCAGGTTGTTTTCCAAAGAAAAAATATTCCTTTTACAGGACAGCCACGAGCATCAAAATTAATACATGTTTAAAGTGGTAACATAAAGCGTCTAATAGTGACACATATATGGAAAGAAATCAGTTCAGAAAAGGTGGGTGCCACTTCAACGGTTGTATCTAGCAATCCAAGAAAACGAGGAACGATTTGAACTAATTCATTAATTTATTATTTGTTATAATGTTATGAATCAAAAAAAAAAAACGCTTTTGATTCTTAACTACTCAAATATATTTAAAAGTTTCCAATTTTTCCGATTTCCGTACAGCACAATTTATTTTAAGTTTATATGTCTATTGAACTTTTTTTAAATATACATTTTTCACATTTACCAATTTTCACTTGTCACCGTTTAAAAGACAAAAGTGCTGAAAAAATATATTACATATTTTCGATAATGCTACAATATGAGCAGAGATGTAACATTTAATACATACACAACATTTGAAACATTTGAAACATTGCAAACATTTTTTTAAAATTTCTTTTGAAAGAACAATTTTTTTTGTAAAAAAAGTTCCTTTTAAGGGAAAAGGGGGATCTACGCAACCTTTCGTAGCAAGGGGGACAAAGGTAGTGAAAGAAGGACAAACCCCCCAAAGGGGTACGCCTGGCAACCTTATTTCGTTTCCAGTCCCTGATTACAGCAGCTCTTTTGTTGGTGAATAATTCCATGGTGGCTGCTATAATCCCACATAGCATATCACCTAGCATGATTCACCCGATCGGTGCACGGTATCGTGAATGTTAGGTATGCAGTATTGCAAAAAAACTGGTTTGTTTACATTGGAAGTTTCGTATTTTCGCCGATCTATTGTGAGTTTGTGCAAGTTTTTGTTATTAAATATAAAAGTTCAATTGAGTTTAAAGACGCTACGAATTTGATTTTGAAGTGGTAAATCATAATATGATATTGACAAGACCTTGTGGGTATAGAACAGAGCTGGCTTATATAGATACAGAACCAAAATATCTATATAAGCCAAGCTAATGGAATCATTTGCAGGATTTTCAGCCTGTAATTCCATCAGAATATCACTATTTCTACGACAATATAAGCCAGGTGAAGTAAAAATACCATCAAAATGCATTGACATGCATGAATTCTTTTGTTTTTATTACCAATGTTTGTAATATTTTTCTTTTTTATTCAAAAATAAACTAAACTAATGTTAAACTTCCATAATTGAATAAAACTGCAAATAAACTCACAAAATAATAATTTTTCTATTATGCAATATGCTCTATCAGACCTTTTGAAAAATTCAAAACAATAAAATTTCTAATGCAATACCGTCTATCAAACATAACTGCTTGATTCAGACGAAATGTCAAAATTTTTTTGCATTAATCATTTAGAAGTAATTTTACCCTTACACACGCTGTGGCAGGGTATACTAACTTTGACACAACGTTTGTAACGCCCATAAGGAGGCGTGTCCGGTATGAAAAAGTATATATATATTCTTGGTCAGCATCACCGCCGGAGTCGATTTAGCCATGTCCGTCTGTCTGTCCGCACGATAGCGGTCGCAGTTTCGGAAATATCGACTTGAAACTATGGGAACATGTTTTTCACTTCAAAAGTAAGAACAAGTTCGAGAATCAGCCAAATCGGACAAAAACTGGGCGTGGCTCCCATAAATTAAGGTTGCCAGATTTTAAATAGGGAAAAACAGTACATTGAGTAAAAAAAAACAGTACAATTTGAAAAAAAAAACAGTACTCTTTATCAAAGTTCTTGTCATTTCGTAATTTTTGGCCGAAATTCAAGTTTTGAAAAAATTCTTAAAATTTGGAGAACATTTTTATCACTAAACTTTATTTTGCAAAGATTTTTTATTATTTTTTTAATCGAAAATATGAGACTGATTATTCTTTCAGTGGCGACATTTGAATGCACTATGGAAAAAATGAAGTTGCATACTTTCCAAATGTTTGGAAATGTACCACTTTTAGGAAAGTTTTCAACTGGTTTTTCTTTTTGTACGATTTCAGAAAAAGGTTTTACCAAAATTTGTTTGTCTATACAAAAAAAGAAAAAAATATTTTAAAAAAATAATAAAAACAGTACAAAAAACAGTACATTTTTGAAAAAACAGTACTGTTGCGTACTGTTTTGAGTGTTTTGAATAAAACAGTACTTTTTATAAAAAAACAGTACATGTACTGTTTAAAACAGTAGGGTAGAAGGGGGCGCATTCTCCATTTTTTTTTCAAAGATTTTTAAAAAATTAACCAAATATCTTTTTTTACAAATTTTATTACACTTCGAAACTTACATTTATTAACTTTAATATTTTAACGCCTGAAAGCATATATCTAAAAGCTTTCCACTACTTTTTCAACGAATTTCAAAAATAGCCAAAATGCCCCACCCAGAAGGTAAAATAAAACAAATACCTTAATTACTTTTTTAAGAAAATTTTTTCACAAAATGCAAAAACAGTTAGTAAATTAGATCCGAGTTAAATGCAACTTTCCAAACGATTTTTCCAAGTAAATTGATGAACTTAAATTATTGATTCTACTTTTTCTCCTCTTTAAAATTTTGTTGGTCGGTTTTGTTATACCAAATACACTGACGTATGTGCCCCAGGTGCGATTCGTCGAATGTACCCCAGGTGTTCCCACTCACACAAATTCTTTTTTCATATTTCTACTTTTAAGAAATTGAATCAAGTCGAGTTTTTATTCCATTCATTAATATCGAGGCAATAATACCGCAAAGTATTATTTTCCTAATGCAAAAACTGAATTTATTATCACCAAATTTACTTACCCAACAAAATTTTCGCAGCACCCCTAAAAACAAACAATCACGTTTTGCCGTGATCATAGGTGATTGAGGTAGAAAGGTCATGTACTTAGGGAAGAAACTTTATCGATATATGCACAAACTACCCATACTGTCAATTTCAAACAGTTTTTAGTTTTAAAAAAAAGGGGGGTGGCATATGCGCCCTAGTGGCGAATCCTCCCCCTTCTTTCCTACGTCTGGCACCCGTATAACGAAAAAAAAGTCAACCTTTTCCAAGTCTTTTTTATAGCGGTTTTCGATTGGAAATGTTTAGAAATGGATTTTCGACATGGTCCAAGCTTCCAAAACCACAAATGAATAGGTCAAAATGGGGTCTTGAAACCAAATTTTTTTTTTGGTGGATTTGAATGAAATTTTTTAGAAACGGAATTTGGTTGTGGTCTGAAGCTCCAAAACCACCTATAAATGGCATTTTTAATTTTTGCAAAAAAAATTAGTGTGTTGCTGTAAACAAATTCATAAATAAAAAAACCGTTAAAAAAAATCTCGAAAAATGGTATCTGCGATGTTTACAGTAATAACTTATGTGTTTTTCATCATATAAATGAAAGTTATACACCTATTGAAGCGTCTGTTTCTTTTCAACAAGCCATAGTCTTTGTACATCTATCTTACGCTTCTAAAGTTATCATTAAAAAAAAGAGTAAAAAACTAGAGATTGGACTATCTTCGGCTATACCGAAGCTGAAATACCCCCACACAGTAGGATGAAGTACATCGAACATAAAAAAATGTGGTCTCAAGACCCTATTTTGAGCCAATGATAGGTGTTTTTAAAGCCCGGACCATGTCCAAAATCCATTTCTTAAAATTTCCAATCAAATCCACAAAAAAAATTGGCCTCAAGACCCCATCTAGACCCTTATATATGTGGCTTCAGACCATGTCTAAAATACGTTTCTAAACATTTCCAATCGAATACAACAATAAAAAAGACTTGAAAAATTTTGACCTTTTTTTCGGTGTATGGGAGCCACGCCCAGTTTTTTGTCCGATTTGGCTGATTCTCGAACTCGATTCACGAGAAAAACATGTACCCAAAGTTTCAAGTTGATATCTCCAAAACTGCGACCGCTATCGTGCGAACGGACAGACTGACGGACATCGCTAAATCGACTCAGGAGGTGATGCTGATCAAGAATATATATACTTTTCCATACCAGACACGCCTCCTTATGGGCGTTACATACGTTGTGACAAAGTTAGTATACCCTGGCACAGTGTGTGTGGGGGTATAACAAGTTTTTAAAAAAATAACCCTTTAACCGACTAAAAAGCAGAAAATAAATATCCTTTAAGTTAATTTCAGCAATTTCGATTTAAAATTAAGGGTGTTTGGGTACTTTCCTCCGAATATCATTGCAGATTTTAAAGTCGCCAAAAACCCTTAATTTTAAATCGAAATCGCTGAAATTAATTTAAAGGAAATTTATTTTCTGCTTTTTAGTCGGTTAAAGGGTTATTTTTTAAAAAAACTTGTTTTTACTCCTTTTTTATTTTCTTCTTTTTTTAAAAAAAATGTTTTTTCTTCCCCCTTTTCACCCCTTTTTTCCCTTTTTTACTCTTTTTTCCGAATGCGAACCAAAGTAAAAAATTTCAGCATTGTAGCTAACAAAATACGAAAGTTAGAACTTTAAATTGACTCCATCCCGCTCCCCTTTGCCAACACACCCCCCTTTCCAAATGGTATAAAATTTCATTTTGCCAATAAGAACCCACCTACCAAATTTCATCTTTGCTTGAAGGAATTGGAAATTATTCAATGTTTAAAAAAGGAGTTTGAGTCCCCCCACGCCTGTGATGGACCCCAAAATTTAATAGAATGCATTGTCACCGGAGTTCTATCAGTGCTATCTAGCTCATGTGGAAGTGTATGGAAAAGCTCGCCGCAGATTTGAGGATATAGTCCACCCAAAGCAAGTTAATATAAGGGTTATAAAAATAGGGTACCACCGACAAAAATTGGTTTTCCTCTTCTAACTTCAGATTTTGGGGGTGTAATCAAAATTCCTGGTATGCAGTTTTCATTTTTTTGGACAGACCTACAACGTGTAATAGGTGGCTCCCCAAGTTCTGACCATTTTTTGTAACGCCGTGTAATTTACAGATAAATTTCAATGTAAAATATTTAGAGGCACTGCTCTTTTGAGGCGGAGTGTCGGAGCGGTTGGTTCAAGCAGCTTCGTAGCTAAAACGTTTGGATGTTGTGTGAGCCGTTTGCAATAGATCTCACTGTGGAGCTTTATTTCGTCAACTACGTAAGGAACTTTGAGATCATTGTGCAGGATCGAGTTGGAAATGTACCATGGAGCATTTGCTAGTAAGCGCAGGGATTTTGATTGTAAACCTTGTAAGATTTCTATATTTGTTCGCGATGTGGAACCCCATAACTGGATACGTTCATGAGTATGGCTATGTATATCAACAGCTTATTGTTGAGAGTCATGAGCCAATATATGGACGTAAGTTGTAATCCGAGCTGTTACCATTTGGGGAAAATGTGTTTTTGCCATGCCAGTCGACGGTCGAGATGAATGCCGAGGTATTTTGCATTGTTCGATTGTGGTAACACCTGGTTGTTGAGGCGAACAGCCGGGCATGTGTGTGTTTTCAAAGTGAACGTTACTTGCACCGATTTAGCGCTGTTCCCTTGCATTCTCCACTTTTTTAGCTAAGTTTCTATGAACGTAAGACTATTTTGTAGTAGTTTTGAAGCGGGGATTTTCGTGCGTTGCCATAATGACAGTATCATCAGCGAATGTTACAGTTAATGTTTGGCGTTGGAAGATCAGCAGTGAATAAAGTATAAAGTACAGGGCCCAATACACTACCTTGCGGCACACCGGAGCAGATTTCGTGCAAATTCGTCAAAACCAAACTGATGGTCAGGAATTATAAGCCAGGTATAATGGAGGTATTGTGTGAAAAACAATGGAGGCTGTTTTAATGGAAAATATGGATGAATAATTAATTCGTTTTTAGTTTATCACAGTAGTTTTTGATTTCGTTTTTGTGAAATCTGGGTATAGGCAGCTCTAGTTGGCCAGGTGATTCAAGAAAAGAGTTTTTTTCGCCATTCGCATCGTTGGACAGTGATTTGTCCCATAGAAAAAATTCAGGAAGTTTGATGCCATTAAAATCTATGAATATGTTATTTTTGAAAATGTAATACATTTGGGGTATTCACGAATTTGAGTATTTGGCCTTGTATTCGGTATTTTTGATAAATTTAGTATTTGGAGTAAATTTGACAGACAATTTGCAAATACGTACAATTTGCAAATACTAGAAATACTCCATTTGCAACAGTCCGAACCCATTGTATATTTGGTATTGTGTTTGTATATTGAAACGGCACATTGATGAATTGAGTTGTTGTTGTTTCAAGACTGAACATTTTTGTTTTGCGACTGAAATGTTTATGATTTCATGAATTGAAAATACAAAAAAAGGCCTATTTTTAGAATTACCTAAAAAAAATTTTAATTTCAAATTTAATTTAATTTTGTATTTTTTTTACTCTAAATTATTTTTTTAAACAACATTTTTTATTGATATTTCATTGTTATATTTTATTTACGAAATAAAGAAATGGTTTAAATTTTTGTTTACTTACCGAGATTTAAACCCTGGCCAATCGGATTCATAAACGCTACCCTTAGCACGCTTGCCTACCGCTGTGTGTATTTTGCAATGTTTTAACTGCATACATATACTATAAAACTGCTTGCTTAGGATTTGAAACGGTTTCAGTTCTGAAATATAAATGAAAACAGTTTTATTTTTTGGGATAGAAAAAGAATCGAAAACAAATTTGGTCTGACTGAGATTCGAACCCACGCTCCAGTAACTCATACAATCTTCAAAAAGTGAAGTTGTGTTTTAGAACGGTGCGGTGTTGAATTTTTCGTAACGATAGCCGTTTTAAATCATAACCATGCAGTTATGATTTTTTCCCTCTGTGCAGTACCTCAAAAATGCAACAAAATTAAAATCGGCAAATGCAGATGGGTTTTTTGTTGCACAAATACATATATAAAAAAAAATTATAAAAAAAAATAGAATCGAAAAAAAATTTGGTCCGACTGAGATTCGAACCCACGCTCCAGTAACTCATACCATCTTCAAAAAGTGAAACGTTTCGGTTGTGTTTTAGAACTGTGCGGTGTTGAATTTTTCGTAACGATAGCCGTTTCAAATCATAACCATGCAGTTCTGATTTTTTTTCCCTCTGTGTGTGGACCTACAGTTTATTGCCGGTTCCGAACGGCGGGACTCCCAAAGAAGAAGCTTTTTCATGGCAAGATTTACTCTCGCAAGATTGCCAGAACTTGGCGAGAGAGTGGCGGTCTACACAGAAAAACAGAAAACAAATTTCTGCCTTGCCCCAGGTGGGAGTCGAACCCGATACCTTCCGATCGTGAAGCAGAGGTCTTACACTGAAAAAAAGTGTACTCCAGTTGAGGAAAAATGCCTTAATCCAAAGAAAAAAGGGGAATGAAACAGCACTAAAGTCATGATAGCTTTGAAATTAGGGAACACTTTTACTTAAGATGAGTATATATTTTGACTTTAAATTTAATACTTATTTCTTTCATAACAGAAATATTTCTTTGAATTTAGTAAAAAGTTCTTTAATTCTAAGAAGTTTTTCTTCGTTTTTAAGACAAAAATTTCTCAAAAAAATTTTTTTTTTATTGTATTTGTTCATTTTTTTATATTTTCTTTTTCTTTTTATTTTATATTTTTTAAAATCATATTTCATTTTATTAACTTAAATTAAATTTACAATAACAAATATGTACTACGATTTCACTTCGGTGGGATTCGAACCTGCGACCTTTGGCGTTATGACAAGACCAATCAACAGACTGTGCTATAGACAGCATAATTGCGTTGGCGTCTAATTTTCACTACGTTTCACACCAGCGGCGGCCATGGTGCAGTGGCTAGGACCTTTGCTTCCCGATCAAAAGGTATCAGGTTCGACTCTCGCCTGGGACAAGCAGAAATTTATATTCATGCCAAATATTTTTATTTATTTATATCAATTCTATTTCTAGAAATTTCTAAAAATTTTGAAAAACTACATTAGACGTATACAAAACAATTTTTTTTCCTTGTATTAAAAACAAACTTCTTTAAATAAAGTAAAAATTTACTAAAATTAGTAAAATCAGCAGCTGCTGTGGTGCAGTGGTTAAGACCTCCGCTTTACTATCAAAAGGTATCGGGTTCAACTCCCGCACGGGTATTAAAAAATTTATATTTATGCGAAATATTTGTTTTTTATTATTTAAAACAATTCTATTTTTAGCAATTTCTATTTTGAAATACTCACTTTTTAAAAAAAACCTGACTTTCAATTTATAAAAATATCTTTCTTAAAAACAAAGATTTTTACTAAAAGTAAGTACAATTTTCTTTGAATTTAAAATAGGAAAATATTTATAAAAATTGAGGAATAAATACTAGAATTGAGGACACGTATACTAAAAAAAATATTTTTTCCATATATTAAAAACGAATTTCTTTAAATAAAGTTCAAATTTACTCACAATTGATAAAATCAGCTGTCTTTAAAATAAAGAAACATGTAAATTTGTTTTAAAGAGGCGGTGATTTCCGTTTTAAGGTACTTTTACTTAAATTCAAGAATAATTCCTTAAAATTAGGAAAAATTCCTTAAATTAAGGAAAAAATTTGTCCTTTAATCAAGCACCAAATTTACTTGGTTTTAAAGCTGTCTTTTTTTTCAGTGTAGCCACTGTACCACGGCCACCACTTTGGTATCACACAAAAGTCAAATAACTGAAGGTAGTACTTTTTGGATGACATTTGAGGCTTTTTTTAAATGTAGTCCAAAAAGTACTACCTAAGTACTAACTACAATATAAAATGTCTGGTTATTTCAAAACATTGACAGGAACCGAAACTAATATCGGTTCCGGTTCTCAGATTTAAAAAATCGATTACGTTTCGGTTCCGGTAACCATACTTTACAAAATATCGGTTTCGGTTCCATAAAGTCAAAAAAATTTTAATTTTAAAGTGAAAGTGAAAAAGACTAAATTTAAACTGGATAGCAAGAAAATTCAATTCAAATTCGGTTCTCTCTCCGGTTTAAAAATAATAAAAAAAGTCCTAAGCAAAGTAAAATAAAGTAAGATAGTTTGCATTTAAACAAATTACTTCTTAAGAAAGCAATCTATTCTACATTTTCTTGTGACGAAAAATAACAAAAACCGAAAAAAAAGTCCACACATTAAAGCACCAAACGGACCTAATTTTATTTATGCAGATGCGCAGTGTTATCTGAGATATTTTATTTGAAATACACCAACGAAATTAATAAAATTTGCTCTAAAACGTAAAACAAAGTGGAATATTTTTTTCCGAAAATATTTCTTTTTGAAAAAAAACTAGAGAGTGAACTATCTTCGGCTATGCCGAAGCTGGAATACCCCCACACAATACCTCGCATTTGGAAGTTCCTCGAAAAAATTTTGGTTCCAGGACGCACTTATATGTGGTGTTAGAACCTCCGACCTTGTCCAAAATCCTAAAAATTTCCAATCGAATCCAACTAAAATAAAAGTTTGGTCTCAAGACCCCATTTGACCCATTTATATGTGATTTTGGAACCTCCGACTATGTCAAAAACTGTTTCTAAACATTTCAAATCGAAAAGAGCAATACAAAAATTCATGTTTTTTTGTCGTTTTGTATGGGAGAACCGCCTACTTTTTGTCCGATTGGTCTGATTCTTGAAATTGATCTGAGGTTGGAGGAGAAAAATATGTACCCATGTATGTGGTAAAGGGGATATATCCCCCCCCTTCGCCTATCGCTAAATTTTCAAATTAGGGGTATTTTTTTCCAAAAAATTAAGTTAAATTGTTCGAATAAAAAAACATTAAAAAAGTTGTTTGATTTTTAAAATGAAGTGGGTGGGGAATTCGCCATAAGTGCATATAACATTTTCTTCATATTTTTGGGTCCCCAATCGATTCCTACCTTTTGGCCAATCTCGACTGTTACACCCGGTATATATGGGCCATTCCGCGTCAAGCGGATACTTCAACTCTCAGAAAATTCTGAAACTCTCCACATTGAAAGGCCTGGGTATGCTGTGTTTATGTACCAAAGGGTTCCGTTGAAAATTTAATGTTTACCGTTATGTTTGATATTAAGTAAAGTAAAAAATGAAAAAAATCGAAAATTTACCTTTTTTTAAAAATTTATAACTTTTTAACCGTGTGGGTTAGAGTTTAAACTTTTTTTTTGTTTTACGCAGGAAATAAAAAAGTTAAAAAAAAAATATAAATTCTTAAAAAAAAAAATTTTTTTTGTACATTTTTTTTTTAACAATAATTTAAAAAAAAATTTTTAAACTTTAAGCGCCACGATTCTAAATTAAAAAAAAAATGTTTTTGCATACCTTACAATATCACTCAGCTTGTGTCAAATTTTAAAGAGAGTGTTTTTTCTTGTTTTCGAGATATTGAATTTTATAGGTACTTACCTCGCTTGCGCTATGCACAGAGCAGCCATTTGCTTGAGCGAAAATCGTCCGATCGGAACGCTTGTGGTGTCAAAAGTTGCGTAGTGACCTCATTAGGAAATTTTACCATGTTTGACAAATTTTTAGCTTGTCATTTGTTTCAATTTTGCCCGCCCGATAAGCATTTTCATAAAATGCTTATCGGGCGATAAAATTTTTTTTAAATTATTGTTAAAAAAAATGTGCAAAAAATTTTTTTTTTTTAGGAATTTATATTTTTTTCTAAACTTTTTTATTTCCTGCGTAAAACTAAAAAAAAGTTAAAACTCTAACCCACACGGTTAAAAAAGTTATGAATTTTTGAAAAAAGGTAAATTTTTGATTTTTTCCATTTTTCACTTTACTTAATATCGTGGCACTTTTAATCGTGGCGCTCAAAGTTTTAAAATTTTTTTTAAAATTATTGTTAAAAAAAACGTACAAACATTTTTTTTTTTAAGAATTTATATTTTTTTCTAAACTTTTTTATTTTCTGCGTAAAACTAAAAAAAAGTTAGAACTCTAACCCACACGGTTAAAAAGTTATGAATTTTTGAAAAAAGGTAAATTTTCGATTTCTTTCATTTTTCACTTTACTTAATATCAAACATAACGGTAAATATTGAATTTTCAACGGAACCCTTTGGTACATAAACACAGCATACCCAGGCCTTTCAATGTGGAGAGTTTCAGAATTTTCTGAGAGTTGAAGTATCCGCTTGACGCGGAATGGCCCATATATATTAGTTAATACGATCACCCACCAACAAAGTAGTTGCTAAAGTAAACAGGCATAGCAGGTATCGATACTGCGCACCATCAGCAGTCATTGCGTATACCACACATAAATACCACTCATTGTGCACCATCTGCAAGTATTACGGAGACCACACCAGCAATCAATACTTCGCGTTGACAATAATGTTGACGTCACTGGCGCGATCCACGACACATGTGCAACGTGGGGGATCTGCAGTTTGACACCATGTTCGATGCGGGAGAGCAGCAGTTTAGGGCACATGGCTAGGTTTAGTTTTAAGTAATTCTGTCCTTAGTTTTCAGTTGATTTTAGGATATTAAATAGCTCGGTCGTCGAGAAAAGAACGGAACTTTGTTTTTATTTTGTGTATCGACACTTCATAATTGGCGCCCAACGGAGTAATCGTACCTTCGTTTTCCGAAAAAATCAAACTCAAAAAAGAAAAATACCAACTGAAGCGGCTCGTCAACACCGACGGCAGCGACAGAATAAAATAAAGAGTACAAAAACTGAAGCAGCGCGTCAACACCGACGGCAGCGACGGAAGAAATTTTGATAGAAAATTACAGACTATTAACAGTCGTTTCGATAATTTTAATGTTAGTACTCCCGAGGTAGAGACTTACGTAGACGCAGGGATTCGAACAGAAGTCGCGTGCAATGAAACATTAGACATTGTGAAATCCTTGCCAGACTTTGAGGGAAAACACGAGACATACGTCTCGTGGAGGAAAGCGGCACACACCGCTTATAAAATTTATGAAAAATATGACGGCAGCTCCAAACATTATCAGGCTTTAGGTATAATGAGAAATAAAATTAAGGGGCCAGCTGACATGGTACTTTCATCATTTAGTACCCCATTAAATTTCAAGGCCATAATAAACAGGCTTGACTTTACATACGCAGACAAACGCCCAATATACTTAATAGAACAAGAAATGTCGACGCTAAGACAGGGAAATATGACACTACTGCAGTACTACGACGAATTAGAGAAAAAACTGACCTTGCTTACGAACAAAACAATCATGACCTACGACAATATCGTGGCTGCGTCTCTTAATGAAAAATACAGAATGGACGCATTACGTGTATTCATTTCTGGAACAAGGAAGTCATTGAGTGACGTTCTTTTTTCAGCAAGACCAAAAGATCTTCCTTCCGCTTTGGCCTTAGCCCAAGAAGTGGAATCCAACCACGAACGTTACACGTTTGCCAGCAATTTTGCTAGGAGTGTAGAGGATAGGACTCAGAAGAACGAACAAAGGCAACAAGTCAGAGGAAAAAGTACGACATGTGATAATCGCAACAATCAACAAGGAAAGAATCCTTATTTTAATAGAAAACAGGGACCCTCTAGCGGAGTCCCACCTAAACAAGAACCTGTGCAAAAGATGGACGTAGATCAATCATCACGTTTTAGACAGCCCACACAATACCAACAAAACCAAAGTGGCCTATCCCGAAGTCAAAATTTTCGTAATCAATGGTCGACGCAACAACAAGGCGGTCAAGGTTATACATATAATAATCAAGAACAGGTAGCGAAAAGGCCGAATAGTGGCACTGCAAGGTTTACAGGCCCGAAACAACAAAGAGTTAATCATTTAGTTCAGGACGAACATGCTTTTAATCGGGAAAGTCTTGAATACCAAACTGAGACAGACCAAGAGGTTGATGACATTGATGACGACCTTATAGAATACGATCAGGTTAATTTTTTAGGCATAACTCCCTGCTCCCGTTCATAGAAAGAACAATAGCAGGGAGAAAGATAAAACTTTTAATAGACACGGGAGCCTCCAAAAATTACATAAAACCATTACAGGAGTTAAAAAACGTTATAAAAGTAAACGAACCTTTTCGAGTAAAATCACTTCATGGCTATAATACAGTAAATCAAAAATGTCTTATGAACTTATTTGACACTAATACACCTTTTTTTATATTACCAAATCTTACGACATTCGACGGAATAATTGGACTGGACATATTAAAACAAACTGACGTGTTGTTAGACTTCAAAAACAAAGAATTAGTAACCAATACTGGGTCAGAGGTCATACAATTTCTTAAATGTTCCACTGTAAATTTTACAAATATAGAGGATATAGAAGTACCCCAAGCCATAACAGGAAAATTTAAAGAAATGATTAGAAACCGAACGGGTGTCTTTGCGGAACCCAACGAAGCACTCCCCTACAACACTAATATAATTGGTACTATCCGAACTGAAAACGAAGAACCCATATATTCAAAATTATACCCTTATCCAATGGGTGTGGCAGATTTTGTAAACTCTGAAACACGAGACCTGTTGAAGGACGGAATAATCAGACCATCTAGGTCACCTTATAATAACCCCGTCTGGGTGGTAGACAAGAAGGGGACCGACGAACAAGGGAATACAAAAAAACGTTTGGTTATAGATTTCAGAAAATTAAATTTAAAGACAATAGATGACAAATACCCCATCCCAAATGTGATCGCCATTTTGTCAAACCTGGGGAAAGCAAAACATTTCACAACAATAGACCTGAAGTCAGGTTTTCACCAAATCCTACTCGCAGAAAAGGATAGAGAGAAAACAGCTTTTTCAGTAGGGAATGGGAAGTATGAATTCTGCAGGCTTCCCTTTGGGTTGAAAAACGCTCCCAGCATTTTCCAGAGAGCCATTGATGATGTGCTTAGGGAACAGATTGGGAAATCATGTTACGTTTATGTCGATGACGTAATTATTTTTTCAGAAAGCATGGATGACCATGTCAAGCACATCGCATGGGTCTTGGATAAATTGTACGAAGCCAACATGAGGGTTTCGCGCGAAAAATCCAGCTTCTTCAAAGAAAATGTCGAATATTTAGGTTTCGTTGTATCCCGCGGGGGTATTAAAACTTACCCTAACAAAGTAGAAGCTATTCGTAACTATGAACAACCAACCACATTGTTCAATGTAAGGTCCTTTCTTGGCTTGGCAAGTTACTACAGATGCTTTATCAAAGACTTCGCATCAATAGCGAAACCCATAAGTGACATATTAAAAGGAGAAAATGGCAAAGTAAGCGCCGGACAGTCAAAGAAAATACCAGTAAACTTTGATGAAAAAAAATGTCAGGCATTCGAAAAGCTTAAAGTGGTGCTTGCATCCGAAAACGTAATGTTACTCTATCCAGATTTTAAGAAACCTTTTGATTTAACAACAGATGCTTCGTCTTTTGGTTTAGGAGCAGTCTTATCTCAGGATGGAAAGCCCATAACTATGATATCAAGGACTTTGAAGGATAGAGAGTTTAACTTCGCAACAAATGAACGAGTGCTGCTTGCTATAGTTTGGGCTCTGAAAAACCTCAGAAACTACCTATATGGAGTGAAAAATTTAAATATTTTCACAGACCACCAGCCTCTAACTTTTGCGGTTTCGGATCGTAATCCAAACGCGAAAATTAAGCGTTGGAAAGCTTTCATCGACGAGCATAATGCGAAAATCTTCTACAAGCCAGGGAAAGAGAATTACGTCGCTGATGCGCTATCACGGCAAAACATTCACATCCTAGAAGATAATGCGCAGTCCGACATTGCCACAATACACAGTGAGGTATCACTCACCTACACTATCGAATTGACCGACAAACCGGTCAACTGCTTTCGAAACCAAATAATAATAGAAGAAAGCGAGGTTGTCTCAGACAGAATTGTTATTATGTTTGGTGAGAAAACCCGACACCTCATACATTTCTCAGATAGAGGAACGCTAATTGAGAGGATATGTGATGCTGTCAAGAAGGACGTAGTAAATGTTATTTACTGTGAATTACCAATATTAGCATTCGTGCAGCATAAATTGGTGGAAACATTCCCTACGACAACAACAGAACAATAACAGACATACAATCAGCAATTTTGCAGCTTATGAATTTCTATCACCGTACTGAAACAATATATTGCGACAACGAACCTTCTATAAAATCTGAAACAATAAAATCGCTTTTAAGCAATCGATTTAATGTCCAAATTGTAAACGCACCGCCACTCCATAGTACCTCAAATGGACAGGTAGAAAGATTCCATAGCACTCTCGTTGAAATTGCGCGGTGTCTGAAACTGGAAAAAAGTATCAATGACACAGTCGAAGTGATACTTCAGGCGACTATAGAATACAACAGGACAATCCACTCTGTTACAGATAAAAGACCCATCGACATAATTCATTCATCTTCCCCAGAGCTCAACGAAGAAATAAGAGATAGAGTTTTTAAAGTTCAGAATAGTCAAATGCAAAGGTTAAACGAAACGAGGCGAAACAGAAACTTCCAGGTGGGAGACAAGGTGCTTGTAAAATCAAATAAGAGACTGGGAAATAAACTCACACCTTTGTACATTGAAGAAACGGTAGATGCCGACTTGGGGACAACGGTCTTAATAAAGGGGAGGGTGGTCCATAAAGACAATTTGAGATAGCTTTAATTTTTTTCCTTTTTCTTTAACATTTCAGGATTTTGATTACACTACTTTTCGTCACGATGACAACAGCCAAACTTACAGACTACTCTAAAGCGGACTATATTCCAATTATGGACGGAGATGTGACAATTTGGAAAGAGTTCCATTACTTAAAACATACGACAAATCTAACAATGTACTCAGAGATAGCAGAAGAAACAGAAAAATTAAGAAACCATTTTCCCCAGTCACACATGAAACAGATACTGGACTCGGACATACGACATATAAAAACACTTTTAGCAACAATAAACATCCCAGACTTTGACGATTGGGAAAAACTAAAATTTACGCAGCAGGAGCTCATTGAATCTGAAAATAGACAAATAAACATTAACACAAAAACACAGGAGCAACTAAACAAATTGACAGACGCGGTAAATCTGTTATTGAAAAATTCAAAAGCCAAACAAATTAATACGGAATATTTATACGAAACTTTGCTTTCAAGAGATAGGATACTAATTTCAGAACTCGAGGCTTTGATGTTATCGGTCACGCTCACAAAGATTGGAATAATTAACCCCGCCATTTTAGACTCTAACGATTTGAAAAACATTGTCAATGAGAGCTCCACGAACATAACTATTACGGACTTGATGGAAGTAGCCCATATCAAAGTTTTATTAAATAATAATTTTTTACATTTTCTTATAAAATATCCTAAGCCTAGTTTAGTATGTAAGAAAATAATTTTGTTTTCCGTTCAGCATAATGGTACCATTCTTAATTTTGCCGACGAAAATAACTTAGCCGAATGTGGTAATAAAGTGGTGCCAATTGGAAATTGCAGCACCACGCTTTCAACAACATTCTGCAAGAAATGGCCTTACACAACGTGCGCGCAACAACTTCATTCTGGTGGCACTGCACATTGCACTACTCGTCCTAGCCATCTTGAACCTCTAGCAGTCATCGACGACGGCGTTATCATTATCAATGATGAAACCGCTAAGATCAAAATTAATAGTAACAGCGAGCAGATTGTGACTGGCACGTTTCTTCTCACCTTTGACGATGAGGTCCGAATCAATGACTCCTTATACCAAAATCTGAGGAGCTACGTAAAAAAATCTCCAGTCGCCGCAGTGTCAACGCTCCTCAACATAACAGGTCCTCAAGAAATACTGAGCCTACCGTACTTACAAAGGCTGAATATGGAAAATTTGCGATACATTAATGAAATTAACAAAGAGCAAATAAAACGGCCATTAATATCTGCATTGGTCGCGACTATCTTTTTGCTCTTTTGCTACACTTCGCTCAAGCTTTACCAAAAACATCAGAGGGTTCGCGATCAACACAACATTCAAGCTTTCGTTGATAACCTAAAGAAGTCCGAGGACGTCCTTCACTTAAACGAGGGAGGAGTTAATACGATCACCCACCAACAAAGTAGTTGCTAAAGTAAACAGGCATAGCAGGTATCGATACTGCGCACCATCAGCAGTCATTGCGTATACCACACATAAATACCACTCATTGTGCACCATCTGCAAGTATTACGGAGACCACACCAGCAATCAATACTTCGCGTTGACAATAATGTTGACGTCACTGGCGCGATCCACGACACATGTGCAACGTGGGGGATCTGCAGTTTGACACCATGTTCGATGCGGGAGAGCAGCAGTTTAGGGCACATGGCTAGGTTTAGTTTTAAGTAATTCTGTCCTTAGTTGTCAGTTGATTTTAGGATATTGAATAGCTCGGTCGTCGAGAAAAGAAAGGAACTTTGTTTTTATTTTGTGTATCGACACTTCATAATTTATATATATATATATATATATATATATATATATATCCTAAAATCTGCGGCGAGCTTCTTCATACACTTCCACATGGAGAGCTGAAATTTGGAACACTGATAGAAACCCGGTGACAATGCATTCTATTAAATTCATCAGAGGGTCCATCAGAGGCGTAGGGGGCCGTGGGGGGTTTCAAACCCCTTTTTTTTAAACAAGCCATAACTTCCAATTCCTTCAAGCTACAAAGATGAAATTTTGTAGGTGGGTTCTTATTGGCAAAATGAAATTTTATACCATTTGGAAAGGGGGGTGTGGGGGCAAAGGGGAGCGGGATGGAGCCAATTTAAAGTTCTAACTTTCGTATTTTTTAAGCTAGAGGGCTGAAATTTTTGCGAAAAAAATTCAGCCCTCAGAGGAAAATAAAAAAGAGTAAAAAAATAGTTTTTTAAAATATAACCCTTAACCGACTAAAAAGCAGAAAATAAATTTCCTTTAAATTAATTCCCGCAATTTCGATTTAAAATTAAGGGTTTTTGGCGACTTCAAAATCTGCAATGATATTAGGAAGAAAGTAGCCAAAAACCCGTAATTTTAAATCGAAATTGCGGAAATTAATTTAAAGGAAATTTATTTTCTGCTTTTTAGTCGGTTAAAAGGTTATATTTTAAAAAACTTGTTTCTTACTCTTTTTTATTACTCTCACTTTTTTCCCGCAAGTACTTTTTTTACTTTTTCTTATTTCTGGGACTTTCTCATATAACAGCTGAATATATGGGCTCAGTAAGGTAACCCATTTTTATTATTCGTCAGAATTAAAATTGAAACCTTCAAATATTAGGTTTGTTAGTTTGAAGCATCTTTCGTCTCATTGCATTCAAAAAGTTACCAAAATTCTTAAATGCTAGGATTTAAAAATATTAGTATGAGACCTACCACTTTTATTCAATATTAAAAACAATTTTGAATGTCCAATTTCTTGAGGATGGATCGGAACATTAGCACCCAGGGTCTAAAATTTTGTGTTATATACGTGGGTACTTAGTGTGTTTTACAAAATTTAAAATTTATTTTTTTCGTATTTAAGATTAGAGTCCGACCGAAATTCGGTTTCGGCTTTTCGGCCAAAAAAAGCAGTTTCGGCCGTTTTTCGGATTCGTCCGAAAAATAAAATATCGTTTTCCCACCTAAAATTTCGGTTTGCTACTCAAAATGTAACAAATAAATAACAAAGATTACACTGTAGCAGTATGTAACACAAATTTAAGTATTGATCATAGTTTCGAAGAATCAGAAGCGACAAAGAAGACCAATTTGTATTGAAAAAAGAAAAATAAAAAACTTTGAAACTTATTTTCTTGAAAGAATTTGTATGTTCATACAGCCTTCATCCATTCACCCCTTCACAGCGTTCTCACTCTTCTCCTATCGGAGCAGATCTACTACTCTCGCGATGATTTTTAAATTTCTACTCCTCTACTACTATTGTAAGAAATCTTCTCATCAAAATATTATGTGAGTTTCACAAAATGCAAAACTACTACTCTTTCTACAAATCTACTACCATGACAGAAATTTCTACTACTATTGTAGAATCTCTACTACTCTACGCAGAAACCCTAATCTATTCCCCTCTCTTGAAATCTGCTACCTTGACCGTAATTTCTACTACTCTCGTAAAATTTCTATTACTCTACGTAAAAAAATTAAATCTACTCCCCTTTTTTGAAATCTACTCCCCTAAAATCGTAGCAAAAAATTAGAACTCTATTCATAAAAAATTAAAAATTTCGGCCATTTCGGTTTCGGTCGAAATAAAAAAAGCGATTTCGGTCGGTCTCTACTTAAGAGTACATTGTTTGTAAATCATTGTATTTTGTTACTGAAAAAAAGTGGTTTTATTCAAATTTTACCAAAGGTTGGATTTTAAAACTTTTTTGAAAAAAATTTGTTTCTAATTTTTTTTTGTTGTGGTCTAAAACTGAGCAGTTTGGGACTCCCTGCAACTCTGCACTCTTTTTTACTCAAGAGAATCTGGTAACCCTAACTTTACTGAAACTCGGTTAACTGAAAAAAAATGTAATTTCCGTAAAACAAATTAATATCAATTAAACTTCGCATAAATGAAACACGCCCTAAAAATGTAATGTTCATTGTTATTTGTATATTTTCAATACAAAATGAAACAAAATGTCTGACAAATTCGTGTTTCAGTAAAGCTGGTTCGACTGTAAATACACCAAATCTAAGCTTGGCTTTACAAAGAATTATTGAAACCTATTCTTGCGAAAGAGTAAAAACGTTGAAGAGACTAAATTTAAATAGATGTTGTGCAAAGGCGAAGCCTTTAGCGACTTACATATCATGCCCTGGAAGAAATACAATAGGGCGATTCATTTAAAGTGGGAAACCCCTCGGAAACGATTCAGTTGTGCAGATGAAATATGAAATTTGACAGTTCTTTTAAGCAACTGCGCGTTTTCAAGGGGTTTCCCACTTTAAATGAATACCCTTAATGCTTGATTTTGAATTTATTGTAACCCTAAAGATTGTGGTTTTAATACAGTCTTCGCCAGCCCTATACTCGCGAGTAAAGCTCTTGTTGAGCTTTGAATATGTATACGCGCGAAAGCTTTTGTCTGTGTTCAAATTTCGTTGAAGCACGACTGCGCTCGGACGCTCCGTAATTGTATGATTTATACGTACACTGAATAAATCGAAAATGCAAAGTGTTTAACATTCAGCGGGAATATGATTTTTTTTCACCGAAAATGTATACCACGAGAATAAGCTTAGTTTGGAACAGGGCGATACTTTTAATAAAAAAAAAAATCGAAGGACACGAAAATGTCAGATCTTTATTTTTCGTTTCACTGAAATCTTGATTTTCTCTTTAGTTGGTTTAAGTCAAGCGAACTAAACAGTATATTAATACATCTGTTATGCTTTGAAAAAATATATGAGCTCTTACTCTTCTTTATTTTCAGAAAGCTTTCAGAAAGCTTTTAAGACAAATTTTTCTCAGTGCAAAGCTTTTAATACATGTGCAATATGAGAATGTGAGCATTTGTCGAACACTGCTTCAATAACTTTACCAGCTGCCGTTGAGTCTAAATTTTCAAAAAAAGAATATTAATTTGGTTAAGGCCGATTGCCGACGATGCTCAGCGAGAAATTGAAAAAATTCGTGTGAAAAAATGTTTACTGAATCAATGTCGTTGGCAGAGAGCCTAGATGTAAGACTTACAAGAACTCAGAAACATGACGGCCTGCCAATAGAAAAATATTTACCGTGTGAAAATGTTTACCGAATTTTTAGATTATTACAAAATTGAGCAGAAGAAAACGATTCACACACTATAAAAAAATACTAACTAAACGGTTGTAGTGAAGAATTATTATTTATTAAAATTGTAGAATCGGCTAGCATGGCTGCCCTTATAATGCACAAAGAAGTGCCCATTGATACCGATGAGGTACTCAATGAGCCATCTAATAAGCCAAGGCATTGACAAGGATTGAGTTAGTAATTTGATTCAAAATAAATTGACTACTTACAGTGATGTGCGCACAATTGTTAAAAACGCTAAAATACATTTTAACCGAACGTCCGATTAGTAACCGTTTGTACACTGAGAAAAAAATCAAAACGAAACGTTGTCAAAACGTTCCGAGCCGTTGTCAATTTCCAGCCAAAACTGAATGTTCTGATTTTGACAACAAAACGTTTCAATTTTTTTGAAACTGTCCATTAATGAATTAAAACCGCACATTGATGAATTGAGACGCAAATGTTGTTGTTTTAAGACTGAAAATTTTTGTTCTGCGACTGAAATGTTTATGATTTCATGAATTGAAAATACAAAAAAAGTTGTTGAAAAGGCCTATTTTTAGAATTACCTAAACAAAATTTTAATTTCAAATTAAATTTAATTTTGTATTTTTTTTACTCTAAATTATTTCTTTAAACAAATTTACTTATAGATATTTCATTGTTATATTTTATTTACGAAATAAAGAAATGGTTTATATTTTTGTTTTCTTACCGAGATTTGAACCCTGGCCATTCGGATTCATAGACGCTCCCCTTAGCACGCTTACCTACCGCTGTGTGTATTTTGCAATGTTTTAACTGCATACATATACTATGAAAGAATTTGAAACGGTTTCAGTTCTGAAATACAACTGAAAACGAAATGAAATCGAATCGAATCTCAGTCGGAGCAATTTATATTTTGTTTCCTTTCTAACACATTACTTTTTGTATTCATTTTTTTGAAGGGTCGCTGGTCACGAATTTGGGGTTTGTTTTGCTCTGCTAACTGTAGATTTCTTGAAATCGACGTTCAGTACCTCAAAAATGCAACAAAATTAAAATCGGCAAATGCAGAACATTGTTTTTTTTGCCCAAATATATAAAAAAGAATGGAAAAAATTTGGTCTAACTGAGATTCGAACCCACGCTCCAGTAACTCATATTATCTTCAAAAAGTAAAACTGTTTCAGTTGTGTTTTAGAACGGTGCGGTGTTGAATTTTTCGTAACGATACCCGTTTTAAATCATAACCATGCAGTTCTGATTTTTTTCCCTCTGTGCAGTACCTCAAAAATTCAACAAAATTAAAACGGCAAATGCAGTTTGGTTTTTTGTTGCAAAAATAACGAAAAAAAATAAAAAGGAATCGAAAAAAATTTGGTCCGACTGAGATTCGAACCCAAGCTCCAGTAACTCATACCATGTTCAAAAAGTAGAACGTTTTCAGTTGTATTTTAGAACTGTGCGGTGTTGAATTTTTCGTAACGATACCCGTTTCAAATCATAACCATGCAGTTCTGATTTTTTTTCCCTCAGTGTAGCTACCACACAGAAAAAAAAAAGATAGGTTAATCTAACCAAAAAACGTTGTAAAAAAACAATTTTTTATTTTATATGGAAAACACAAACAACAATTACAATTGTTGTGGTTAATCTAATCGTCTAAAAATTGTTAAATGATTTGCCAGCATGGTCGTATTTCGGCATATGATTCGCAATGTCATCGCTCGATGCAGAAATGCAACCATGCCGCAAATATTTCATAATTCTGAAACAGCATGACATTTAATACAAGAGAGAAAAATTATTATATATGGCTGTCTCGTTTTCGCTCTCAAAGCAACAAGTGCTGCATAATATATGAATAATTTATATTTGACACTTGACTCATGAAGTACTTGGTTCCATTAGTATGCGATACTATTATTGGTATTTTAGGGAAGTTTGTATGAAAATTGTTGGGTCGTAATAATAAAAACGTCTTAGAGCAATTGCTACGTGCATTTACTTTACTCAGAGATTTTATTTCAAATCAAAATTGAATGAAAATTATCGTAAAAATTATTAAGTATTCACAAGAAAGTATCCGGTTGTATCGAATACAAAAAAATCGAATTTTCGCAGCACTAGAAGATGGCGTCCAATTTGTTTACATTTTACATTTTTGATATTTCGAAAACAATTTTTAAAATCAAATTATGACTATGTTATAATTCATTATTAACAAATATTGTGATATTACGATTTTAAAAATTGTGCAGAATGTTTTTCAGCTCGTTTTTTCCAGGGAAAACATTATTTTCAATATTACAATATTATTGTAAACTTAATGAAATATTAAAATATTGCGTTTTGTGGAAACGCGTTAGTTCTAAGTAATGAATATTATATATATTCGCAGTAGAAATGATGTTGCCCGACAAATTTGTGTACGAAATGTAAATTATCTCGTTTTTAAAGTCTTGGGCTTACATTAAATTAATTTAAGCTTCATAAATATATTTCAATACAACACATCTACAGAAATACCAAACACATCAGCTATCTTTTTTTTGCATTCTTTTTCTAATATGTATCTATTTATTTTTTCGCTCAATTGGATAATTGCTTTCTCTGTCTTCCATAAAATAATATACGAACAATTTGTAATTGTACGCCAACAAAATTTGATTGTACGCCAACAACTTTGAGTCGGTTCCATTTACAACGTTTCTTGGTTGCTGCATTTTTAATCGTCTTTTTTGGTTAGATTTACCTACTTTTTTTTTTGTGTGCACCATGTGTGTCCGTGATCATTTTTTGGATGATTCATGTCAGTTGCGATTAGGACTGCTTCTGAGAGCGTCCTTAGACATTGTATGGATGATTCATATCAGGTGGGATTAGGACAGCTTCTGAATGCGTCCGTGGACATTTTATGGATGATTCATGTCAGGTGGGATTAGGACAGCTTCTGAGTGCGTCCTTGGACATTTTTTGAATGATTCATGTCAGGTGGGATTAGGAGAGCTTCTGAATGCGTCCGTGGACATTTTATGGATGATTTATGTCAGGTGGGATTAGGTAATGGTAATGGGAATGAAATAAAATTTCATTACCTGTAATAGTAATGGTAATGGTAATAGTAATGGTCGGTCAATTTCCCAAGTCTGATATGTTCAAGGAGATAACAAATAAAACTTTCAATCAATTGGTCACCCTGTTTGTACTTGTACGCCACCTATAGAAGAAAATTTCTGTGTGGAGCTTTACTGAAGTTGGTGTTCCTGTCACTTTCAGAACCAAAAAAGTTCGAGAAATTACAGTTGTTACACAAAGACAATTTCAGTGTAGCTTCTACAAGTAGTTCTTAAGTATTCGTTCGGTGAAAGGCAGTATATGTAGGACCAGATGCGCACCTAAGGGGGGGATATTGGGGGGTTTGAACCCCCCTGAAATCATTTCGCATTACCAAACCAAACTGCAGATAAATGTTTTTTAATTTGATTGGTAAAAATATATTGATGAAACAAAAACAGCAAAAATCTCAGTGGACTATCTTCGGCTATACCAAAGCTGAAATACCCCCACACAGTAGGAAGAAGTACCTAAAGTTATGTGGTCTCAAGATCCCAATTTGAGCCATCTATAAATAGTTTTGGAGCCCAGACCATGTCCAAAATCAGTTTCTAAAAATTTCCAATCAAATCGCCAAAAAAAAAAAAAATTGCTGATCAAGAATATATATACTTTTCCATACCGGGGGCGTCCCTTATGGGCGTTACAAACCATGTGTCAAAGTACCCTGCCACAGTGAGTGTGGGGGTATAAAAATCCGCAAAAGTTTAAAATGGACAAATGATGATGAGTTTCATGTATTTTTCATGTTGCATTCAAAAATTGCCAAAATCCTTATATACTACGATAAAGACAAAAATTTAGAATAGGCCTTTATTAGTCTTTTCATCCGAAAATTATAAAAAGTATTGAGACAGCTATATTTGCCCTTCTTGCAAGAGTTCCAATGTCAAATCTAAAAAATCTATTTTGTATCAAACTACAAGTCATTTTTTGATTCAATTTCAAATTAAAACGTATATAATCATCTAAACATATATAATTAGACCTAACAATAATATTTCAATGATTTTAAAAATTCACTTAATTCTACATATATCACTTAATTCTATTGATTCCAAACTTCATTGAATTTGTCAGTGTGACGTTTTCGTACTAATATATTAGGGATATATTAGTTTCGTTTAAGACATGAGGGATTCATAGGTCTTAGTAGATTTCTTGCTAGACTGTTTGGGTGAGACATTAGCTTCTTCTTGTACTTCGAGGTAAGTTTCAGAATTTCGTCCTTTAGTGTGGGTATATTCAGATCTCTTTGGACGTTTGCATTTCTTATATACCAAGGGGCTCTGGTAATTTGTCGCAGGATTTTTGATTGGGCTCTCTGGAGTTTTTCCACGTTGGAGGGAGAGGCTGTACCCCAGAGTACAATTCCATATGTCCATAAGGGTTTTATTATACTTTTGTATATTTGGACTTTATATGTGAGATTTAGCTTTGATGCCCTTGAGATTAGCCAATTTAGCTCCAATTGTTTTAACTTAATTGTGATTTTAGAATGGATGTGCTTGTGCCATGTGAGACGGCGGTCGAGATGCATTCCAAGGTACTTGGTTTCGGTACTTTCGGGTGCTCCGGGTGAAGTGACAGCTTTTGGATTCGTTGACTTTGATTTCCCATCGTGATAGCCAGTTACTTAGAGTGTCCAAATGTTTTTGCACGTAAAGAGTTGCCATGTCTGAAAAGCTTTAATATTTTTCCACAAATTTTCTATTCGTGAGATAGTTTTTGAGAAGGCAGTGCATATTAGCGGGAAGAATATGCTGTAATTTGTAAATAAGTCCTTAGTGCCAAACTTTATCGAAGGCCTGGGTGATATCGAGAAAAAGAGCGGAGCACACGGAGGGAAATGCTTGCTGAAACCATGCGTTATAGGAATCAATTAAGTAAAAATTAGTCACGATATTGATCCATTAATTAGATGTCAATAATCAAGAATTCTTAATCATAAGAACTGTTAAAAGTGAAAATCATAGTTTGTGATTTGTGTTTGCTTGATTTGTTCCACTTAAACATGAATTATTATTTTCCCTTTTGACATAATCAATGACCAGATGGAATAAATTGTGCCAACAAAAATCATAAATTATGATTAAAATTAAGTGAGAATAAATAAATCATTCGTAATAATAATTTGAGCACATATTTCCAATTAAAATTTTCTTATTTGCTAATTTTTTACTGAATTATTTATTTAATTTAACTTTTTTATTTGCCAACATGCTTAGAATAATTTGTAATAACTTTTTCACAAATTCAGTTTTCCCGGAATTCGAACCGACATCATCCTCTCCAGTACTGACGCCTAACCGATTCGGCTACCCAGGCCTTATTGTAAAAGCGTCTAAATGTATTGTATATTGCTCAGCAATTCATGACAATCAACCCAGTTACTCATAATTCATGATAACACGTGTAGTTTCATGACCCAGTTAATCATCAATTATTCTTCAAGAATAATAAAATAAATCACGAAATTCATAAACCCTTATCATAATGTATTCACAATCCATATGCATAGTTTATGTACGAATTTTCATAATTTGTGACTAATATTCACAATTAATGATTATAGTTAGTAATTAAGTAACAATAATTTTATGGACTCCATAATCGTAAATCATGAGCCAACATTTCTCTCCGTGCAGTACTGTTTCTTTTCAAAAGTGCTTTTTATTGAGTCTACAATGCGGTGCACTTGCTCTATGGTACCATGCTTTTTTCGAAAGCCAAATTGGTGATCGGGATTCACATTTCTTTCTGTAATTTTGGGTAAAATCAGTTTTATTAGAAGTTTTTCGAACAGTTTCGATAACACAGAGAGCAAGCTTATGGGGGCGGTATGAAGTCACATTGTTGGGATTTTTTCCAGGTTTGGGAATCATTGTAACTTGAGAAAGTTTCCAATCATTTGTTTCCAATGTTCTGAGGATCGCGTTAAATATGTGCAATAATTGAGTTATTGCCACTCATGGCAGCTCCTTTATCATTGTGGGCGTTATCAAGTCCGGTCCTGGTGCTTTTTTCGGGTCCAAGCTTTTGTTTATTGCCTCCATAAGTTCGTTTTTTTTAATCGCGATTGTACAATAAGTATTATATGGGATTAATGTTGGTATTGGGATATCACCAGTTGTCGCGTTTGGGGTAAACACGCTTTTTAGATGGTTGGCAAAAGCTGCACCCTTTTCGGCATCGCTTCTGGCCCAGTTTCCGTTTGGCAGCCGGATGGGAGGTTCTGCCAGTACTGGTTTTTTTCATATTTTTAGCAGCTCGCCATAGAGAGTAGTTTGTTGATTTCGTGGGTGCGAGATGTTCAACAAATTGTTGGAAGTTTCTTTCGGATTTAGGGATGGATAGCGCAAGCAAACAGTCGACTTTCGACTTTTGAAATTTTTGAGAAAAGTCCTGTAGTCAGTTTTTCGACTAGTCGACTATTTCTTATTCGAAAGTCGAGTAAAATCGACTTTTCCGAGAAAAATGCAAGAGAAACCTTTAATGCAATATCCAATTCTGGTTGGTATAGGTACATTGTATTAAAACGGTACATAGTATACAAACGACAAAAAAAACGAAATTATTTTAAATCCCTAAAATAATACCCAACAAATTATGAAATTTGACAGAACTGAAGAGAAACTTCAGTATGTATTTTTTAATTGAAAACTTTTGTGTACAAAAAAGAATATGACGCTAATAATTCATAAAGGTTTTTTTTTCAATTGGATATCAACTGTCGTTCTCAAATCCAAAAAGACATGTATTTCAATAATATACAGTCGAACTTCCCTACAATGATTTCGCACGGGATCAGGAAATCACTTGTTGTCGGCTTCGCAGTTGATTTGCAATTAGACCAGCGTGAGAAAATAGACGTTCACACGGAACGGATGTTGCGACATAGCTGCAGCATAGTTTCTTACTGACTTACTGACTGCATTTTTTTGAAGTGCAGCCAAACTGCACTTGGCGGCATTTTTATACCCTGCACACTAGTGTCCAAGCGTATATTGTTTTTGTCACACCGTTTGTAACGCCCATAAGGAGGTGTATCCGGTATGGAAAAGTATATATATTCTTGATCAGCATCACCTCCTGAGTCCATTAGTCCATGCCCGTCTGTCCGTCTGTCGTAGTTTTTGAGCTATCGACTCCAAATTTTGGAATTCCTCTTGTTTTGGCGAACGATTGGACGGTATTGAAAATGTGCAACATCGGATAAGAGCCTACCTCCCATACAAAATGGTCGCCAATTTTATATTATTTTCGTTTATCTTGAGAAATATTGAACCGATTTGGATGGGGTTTTTCGCATTGGGTTGGAAATGAGGTGGGGAACGAAATGAGAATGAAACCGGAACAAAATGGAATTGGAACAAAATTTTTATATGGATCAGGAAACTAAAATTATCGATAAACAGTTGTATTTTAGAACTGTGCGGTGTTGAATTTTTCGTAACGATACCCGTTTCAAATCATAACCATGCAGTTCTGATTTTTTTTCCCTCAGTGTAGCTACCACCATGTGTGTCCATGATAATTTTTTTGATGATTCATGTCAGTTGCGATTAGGACTGCTTCTGAGAGCGTCCTTAGACATTGTATGGATGATTCATATCAGGTGGGATTAGGACAGCTTCTGAATGCGTCCGTGGACATTTTATGGATGATTCATGTCAGGTGGGATTAGGACAGCTTCTGAGTGCGTCCTTGGACATTTTTTGAATGATTCATGTCAGAAGGGATTAGGACAGCTTCTGAATGCGTCCGTGGACATTTTATGGATCATTTATGTCAGGTGGGATTAGGTAATGGTAATGGGAATGAAATAAAATTTCATTACCTGTAATAGTAATGGTAATGGTAATAGTAATGGTCGGTCAATTTCCCAAGTCTGATATGTTCAAGGAGATAACAAATAAAACTTTCAATCAATTGGTCACCCTGTTTGTACTTGTACGCCACCTATAGAAGAAAATTTCTGTGTGGAGCTTTACTGAAGTTGGTGTTCCTGTCACTTTCAGAACCAAAAAAGTTCGAGAAATTTTTGTTGTTGTTACACAAAGACAATTTCAGTGTAGCTTCTACAAGTAGTTCTTAAGTATTCGTTCGGTGAAAGGCAGTATATGTAGGACCAGAGGCGCACCTAAGGGGGGGGATATTGGGGGGTTTGAACCCCCCTGAAATTATTTCGCATTACCAAACCAAACTGCAGATAAATGTTTTTTAATTTAAAATATATTGATGAAACAAAAACAGCAAAAATCTAGACAGTGGACTATCTTCGGCTATACCGAAGCTGAAATACACCCACACAGTAGGAAGAAGTACCTAAAATTATGTTGTCTCAAGATCCCAATTTGAGCCATCTATAAATAATTTTGGAGCCCAGACCATGTCCAAAATCAGTTTCTAAAACTTTCCAATCAAATCGCCAAAAAAAAAAAAAAATTGGTGTTAAGACCCCATTTTGATTCTTATATATGTGGTTTCGGAACCTCGGACCATGTCAAAAATACGTTTCTAAACATTTCCAATCGAATGCAGCAATAAAAAAGACTTGAATAATGTTGACCTTTTTTTCCGGTGTATGGGAGCCACGCCCAGTTTTTGTCCGATTTGGCTGATTCTCGAACTTGATCTCAGTATTCACGAGAAAAACATGTACCCAAAGTTTCAAGTCGATATCTCCAAAACTGCGACCGCTATCATGCGGACGGACAGACAGACGGACATGGCTAAATTGACTCCGGCGGTGATGCTGATCAAGAATATATATACTTTTCCATACCGGGGGCGTCCCTTATGGGCGTTACAAACGTTGTGACAAAGTTAGTATACCCTGGCACAGTGTGTGTGGGGGTATAACAAGTTTTTAAAAAAATAACCCTTTAACCGACTAAAAAGCAGAAAATAAATATCCTTTAAGTTAATTTCAGCAATTTCGATTTAAAATTAAGGGTGTTTGGGTACTTTCCTCCGAATATCATTGCAGATTTTAAAGTCGCCAAAAACCCTTAATTTTAAATCGAAATCGCTGAAATTAATTTTCTGCTTTTTTGTCGGTTAAAGGGTTATTTTTTAAAAAACTTGTTTTTTACTCCTTTTTTATTTTCTTCTTTTTTTAAAAAAATTTTTTTTTCTTCCCCCTTTTAACCCCTTTTTTCCCTTTTTTACTCTTTTTTCCGAATGCGAACCAAAGTAAAAAATTTCAGCATTGTAGCTAACAAAATACGAAAGTTAGAACTTTAAATTGACTCCATCCCGCTCCCCTTTGCCAACACACCCCCCTTTCCAAATGGTATAAAATTTCATTTTGCCAATAAGAACCCACCTACCAAATTTCATCTTTGCTTGAAGGAATTGGAAATTATTCAATGTTTAAAAAAGGAGTTTGAGTCCCCCCACGCCTGTGATGGACCCCAAAATTTAATAGAATGCATTGTCACCGGAGTTCTATCAGTGCTATCTAGCTCATGTGGAAGTGTATGGAAAAGCTCGCCGCAGATTTGAGGATATAGTCCACCCAAAGCAAGTTAATATAAGGGTTATAAAAATAGGGTACCACCGACAAAAATTGGTTTTCCTCTTCTAACTTCAGATTTTGGGGGTGTAATCAAAATTCCTGGTATGCAGTTTTCATTTTTTTGGACAGACCTACAACGTGTAATAGGTGGCTCCCCAAGTTCTGACCATTTTTTGTAACGCCGTGTAATTTACAGATAAATTTCAATGTAAAATATTTAGAGGCACTGCTCTTTTGAGGCGGAGTGTCGGAGCGGTTGGTTCAAGCAGCTTCGTAGCTAAAACGTTTGGATGTTGTGTGAGCCGTTTGCAATAGATCTCACTGTGGAGCTTTATTTCGTCAACTACGTAAGGAACTTTGAGATCATTGTGCAGGATCGAGTTGGAAATGTACCATGGAGCATTTGCTAGTAAGCGCAGGGATTTTGATTGTAAACCTTGTAAGATTTCTATATTTGTTCGCGATGTGGAACCCCATAACTGGATACGTTCATGAGTATGGCTATGTATATCAACAGCTTATTGTTGAGAGTCATGAGCCAATATATGGACGTAAGTTGTAATCCGAGCTGTTACCATTTGGGGAAAATGTGTTTTTGCCATGCCAGTCGACGGTCGAGATGAATGCCGAGGTATTTTGCATTGTTCGATTGTGGTAACACCTGGTTGTTGAGGCGAACAGCCGGGCATGTGTGTGTTTTCAAAGTGAACGTTACTTGCACCGATTTAGCGCTGTTCCCTTGCATTCTCCACTTTTTTAGCTAAGTTTCTATGAACGTAAGACTATTTTGTAGTAGTTTTGAAGCGGGGATTTTCGTGCGTTGCCATAATGACAGTATCATCAGCGAATGTTACAGTTAATGTTTGGCGTTGGAAGATCAGCAGTGAATAAAGTATAAAGTACAGGGCCCAATACACTACCTTGCGGCACACCGGAGCAGATTTCGTGCAAATTCGTCAAAACCAAACTGATGGTCAGGAATTATAAGCCAGGTATAATGGAGGTATTGTGTGAAAAACAATGGAGGCTGTTTTAATGGAAAATATGGATGAATAATTAATTCGTTTTTAGTTTATCACAGTAGTTTTTGATTTCGTTTTTGTGAAATCTGGGTATAGGCAGCTCTAGTTGGCCAGGTGATTCAAGAAAAGAGTTTTTTTCGCCATTCGCATCGTTGGACAGTGATTTGTCCCATAGAAAAAATTCAGGAAGTTTGATGCCATTAAAATCTATGAATATGTTATTTTTGAAAATGTAATACATTTGGGGTATTCACGAATTTGAGTATTTGGCCTTGTATTCGGTATTTTTGATAAATTTAGTATTTGGAGTAAATTTGACAGACAATTTGCAAATACGTACAATTTGCAAATACTAGAAATACTCCATTTGCAACAGTCCGAACCCATTGTATATTTGGTATTGTGTTTGTATATTGAAACGGCACATTGATGAATTGAGTTGTTGTTGTTTCAAGACTGAACATTTTTGTTTTGCGACTGAAATGTTTATGATTTCATGAATTGGAAATACAAAAAAAGGCCTATTTTTAGAATTACCTAAAAAAAATTTTAATTTCAAATTTAATTTAATTTTGTATTTTTTTTACTCTAAATTATTTTTTTAAACAACATTTTTTATTGATATTTCATTGTTATATTTTATTTACGAAATAAAGAAATGGTTTAAATTTTTGTTTACTTACCGAGATTTAAACCCTGGCCAATCGGATTCATAAACGCTACCCTTAGCACGCTTGCCTACCGCTGTGTGTATTTTGCAATGTTTTAACTGCATACATATACTATAAAACTGCTTGCTTAGGATTTGAAACGGTTTCAGTTCTGAAATATAAATGAAAACAGTTTTATTTTTTGGGATAGAAAAAGAATCGAAAACAAATTTGGTCTGACTGAGATTCGAACCCACGCTCCAGTAACTCATACAATCTTCAAAAAGTGAAGTTGTGTTTTAGAACGGTGCGGTGTTGAATTTTTCGTAACGATAGCCGTTTTAAATCATAACCATGCAGTTATGATTTTTTCCCTCTGTGCAGTACCTCAAAAATGCAACAAAATTAAAATCGGCAAATGCAGATGGGTTTTTTGTTGCACAAATACATATATAAAAAAAAATTATAAAAAAAAATAGAATCGAAAAAAAATTTGGTCCGACTGAGATTCGAACCCACGCTCCAGTAACTCATACCATCTTCAAAAAGTGAAACGTTTCGGTTGTGTTTTAGAACTGTGCGGTGTTGAATTTTTCGTAACGATAGCCGTTTCAAATCATAACCATGCAGTTCTGATTTTTTTTCCCTCTGTGTGTGGACCTACAGTTTATTGCCGGTTCCGAACATCGGGACTCCCAAAGAAGAAGCTTTTTCATGGCAAGATTTACTCTCGCAAGATTGCCAGAACTTGGCGAGAGAGTGGCGGTCTACACAGAAAAACAGAAAACAAATTTCTGCCTTGCCCCAGGTGGGAGTCGAACCCGATACCTTCCGATCGTGAAGCAGAGGTCTTACACTGAAAAAAAAGTGTACTCCAGTTGAGGAAAAATGCCTTAATCCAAAGAAAAAAGGGGAATGAAACAGCACTAAAGTCATGATAGCTTTGAAATTAGGGAACACTTTTACTTAAGATGAGTATATATTTTGACTTTAAATTTAATACTTATTTCTTTCATAACAGAAATATTTCTTTGAATTTAGTAAAAAGTTCTTTAATTCTAAGAAGTTTTTCTTCGTTTTTAAGACAAAAATTTCTCAAAAAAATTTTTTTTTTATTGTATTTGTTCATTTTTTTATATTTTCTTTTTCTTTTTATTTTATATTTTTTAAAATCATATTTCATTTTATTAACTTAAATTAAATTTACAATAACAAATATGTACTACGATTTCACTTCGGTGGGATTCGAACCTGCGACCTTTGGCGTTATGACAAGACCAATCAACAGACTGTGCTATAGACAGCATAATTGCGTTGGCGTCTAATTTTCACTACGTTTCACACCAGCGGCGGCCATGGTGCAGTGGCTAGGACCTTTGCTTCCCGATCAAAAGGTATCAGGTTCGACTCTCGCCTGGGACAAGCAGAAATTTATATTCATGCCAAATATTTTTATTTATTTATATCAATTCTATTTCTAGAAATTTCTAAAAATTTTGAAAAACTACATTAGACGTATACAAAACAATTTTTTTTCCTTGTATTAAAAACAAACTTCTTTAAATAAAGTAAAAATTTACTAAAATTAGTAAAATCAGCAGCTGCTGTGGTGCAGTGGTTAAGACCTCCGCTTTACTATCAAAAGGTATCGGGTTCAACTCCCGCACGGGTATTAAAAAATTTATATTTATGCGAAATATTTGTTTTTTATTATTTAAAACAATTCTATTTTTAGCAATTTCTATTTTGAAATACTCACTTTTTAAAAAAAACCTGACTTTCAATTTATAAAAATATCTTTCTTAAAAACAAAGATTTTTACTAAAAGTAAGTACAATTTTCTTTGAATTTAAAATAGGAAAATATTTATAAAAATTGAGGAATAAATACTAGAATTGAGGACACGTATACTAAAAAAAATATTTTTTCCATATATTAAAAACGAATTTCTTTAAATAAAGTTCAAATTTACTCACAATTGATAAAATCAGCTGTCTTTAAAATAAAGAAACATGTAAATTTGTTTTAAAGAGGCGGTGATTTCCGTTTTAAGGTACTTTTACTTAAATTCAAGAATAATTCCTTAAAATTAGGAAAAATTCCTTAAATTAAGGAAAAAATTTGTCCTTTAATCAAGCACCAAATTTACTTGGTTTTAAAGCTGTCTTTTTTTTCAGTGTAGCCACTGTACCACGGCCACCACTTTGGTATCACACAAAAGTCAAATAACTGAAGGTAGTACTTTTTGGATGACATTTGAGGCTTTTTTTAAATGTAGTCCAAAAAGTACTACCTAAGTACTAACTACAATATAAAATGTCTGGTTATTTCAAAACATTGACAGGAACCGAAACTAATATCGGTTCCGGTTCTCAGATTTAAAAAATCGATTACGTTTCGGTTCCGGTAACCATACTTTACAAAATATCGGTTTCGGTTCCATAAAGTCAAAAAAATTTTAATTTTAAAGTGAAAGTGAAAAAGACTAAATTTAAACTGGATAGCAAGAAAATTCAATTCAAATTCGGTTCTCTCTCCGGTTTAAAAATAATAAAAAAAGTCCTAAGCAAAGTAAAATAAAGTAAGATAGTTTGCATTTAAACAAATTACTTCTTAAGAAAGCAATCTATTCTACATTTTCTTGTGACGAAAAATAACAAAAACCGAAAAAAAAGTCCACACATTAAAGCACCAAACGGACCTAATTTTATTTATGCAGATGCGCAGTGTTATCTGAGATATTTTATTTGAAATACACCAACGAAATTAATAAAATTTGCTCTAAAACGTAAAACAAAGTGGAATATTTTTTTCCGAAAATATTTCTTTTTGAAAAAAAACTAGAGAGTGAACTATCTTCGGCTATGCCGAAGCTGGAATACCCCCACACAATACCTCGCATTTGGAAGTTCCTCGAAAAAATTTTGGTTCCAGGACGCACTTATATGTGGTGTTAGAACCTCCGACCTTGTCCAAAATCCGTTTCTAAAAATTTCCAATCGAATCCAACTAAAATAAAAGTTTGGTCTCAAGACCCCATTTGACCCATTTATATGTGATTTTGGAACCTCCGACTATGTCAAAAACTGTTTCTAAACATTTCAAATCGAAAAGAGCAATACAAAAATTCATGTTTTTTTGTCGTTTTGTATGGGAGAACCGCCTACTTTTTGTCCGATTGGTCTGATTCTTGAAATTGATCTGAGGTTGGAGGAGAAAAATATGTACCCATGTATGTGGTAAAGGGGATATATCCCCCCCCTTCGCCTATCGCTAAATTTTCAAATTAGGGGTATTTTTTTCCAAAAAATTAAGTTAAATTGTTCGAATAAAAAAACATTAAAAAAGTTGTTTGATTTTTAAAATGAAGTGGGTGGGGAATTCGCCATAAGTGCATATAACATTTTCTTCATATTTTTGGGTCCCCAATCGATTCCTACCTTTTGGCCAATCTCGACTGTTACACCCGGTATATATGGGCCATTCCGCGTCAAGCGGATACTTCAACTCTCAGAAAATTCTGAAACTCTCCACATTGAAAGGCCTGGGTATGCTGTGTTTATGTACCAAAGGGTTCCGTTGAAAATTTAATGTTTACCGTTATGTTTGATATTAAGTAAAGTAAAAAATGAAAAAAATCGAAAATTTACCTTTTTTTAAAAATTTATAACTTTTTAACCGTGTGGGTTAGAGTTTAAACTTTTTTTTTGTTTTACGCAGGAAATAAAAAAGTTAAAAAAAAAATATAAATTCTTAAAAAAAAAAATTTTTTTTGTACATTTTTTTTTTAACAATAATTTAAAAAAAAATTTTTAAACTTTAAGCGCCACGATTCTAAATTAAAAAAAAAATGTTTTTGCATACCTTACAATATCACTCAGCTTGTGTCAAATTTTAAAGAGAGTGTTTTTTCTTGTTTTCGAGATATTGAATTTTATAGGTACTTACCTCGCTTGCGCTATGCACAGAGCAGCCATTTGCTTGAGCGAAAATCGTCCGATCGGAACGCTTGTGGTGTCAAAAGTTGCGTAGTGACCTCATTAGGAAATTTTACCATGTTTGACAAATTTTTAGCTTGTCATTTGTTTCAATTTTGCCCGCCCGATAAGCATTTTCATAAAATGCTTATCGGGCGATAAAATTTTTTTTAAATTATTGTTAAAAAAAATGTGCAAAAAATTTTTTTTTTTTAGGAATTTATATTTTTTTCTAAACTTTTTTATTTTCTGCGTAAAACTAAAAAAAAGTTAGAACTCTAACCCACACGGTTAAAAAGTTATGAATTTTTGAAAAAAGGTAAATTTTCGATTTTTTTCATTTTTCACTTTACTTAATATCAAACATAACGGTAAATATTGAATTTTCAACGGAACCCTTTGGTACATAAACACAGCATACCCAGGCCTTTCAATGTGGAGAGTTTCAGAATTTTCTGAGAGTTGAAGTATCCGCTTGACGCGGAATGGCCCATATATATTAGTTAATACGATCACCCACCAACAAAGTAGTTGCTAAAGTAAACAGGCATAGCAGGTATCGATACTGCGCACCATCAGCAGTCATTGCGTATACCACACATAAATACCACTCATTGTGCACCATCTGCAAGTATTACGGAGACCACACCAGCAATCAATACTTCGCGTTGACAATAATGTTGACGTCACTGGCGCGATCCACGACACATGTGCAACGTGGGGGATCTGCAGTTTGACACCATGTTCGATGCGGGAGAGCAGCAGTTTAGGGCACATGGCTAGGTTTAGTTTTAAGTAATTCTGTCCTTAGTTTTGAGTTGATTTTAGGATATTAAATAGCTCGGTCGTCGAGAAAAGAACGGAACTTTGTTTTTATTTTGTGTATCGACACTTCATAATTGGCGCCCAACGGAGTAATCGTACCTTCGTTTTCCGAAAAAATCAAACTCAAAAAAGAAAAATACCAACTGAAGCGGCTCGTCAACACCGACGGCAGCGACAGAATAAAATAAAGAGTACAAAAACTGAAGCAGCGCGTCAACACCGACGGCAGCGACGGAAGAAATTTTGATAGAAAATTACAGACTATTAACAGTCGTTTCGATAATTTTAATGTTAGTACTCCCGAGGTAGAGACTTACGTAGACGCAGGGATTCGAACAGAAGTCGCGTGCAATGAAACATTAGACATTGTGAAATCCTTGCCAGACTTTGAGGGAAAACACGAGACATACGTCTCGTGGAGGAAAGCGGCACACACCGCTTATAAAATTTATGAAAAATATGACGGCAGCTCCAAACATTATCAGGCTTTAGGTATAATGAGAAATAAAATTAAGGGGCCAGCTGACATGGTACTTTCATCATTTAGTACCCCATTAAATTTCAAGGCCATAATAAACAGGCTTGACTTTACATACGCAGACAAACGCCCAATATACTTAATAGAACAAGAAATGTCGACGCTAAGACAGGGAAATATGACACTACTGCAGTACTACGACGAATTAGAGAAAAAACTGACCTTGCTTACGAACAAAACAATCATGACCTACGACAATATCGTGGCTGCGTCTCTTAATGAAAAATACAGAATGGACGCATTACGTGTATTCATTTCTGGAACAAGGAAGTCATTGAGTGACGTTCTTTTTTCAGCAAGACCAAAAGATCTTCCTTCCGCTTTGGCCTTAGCCCAAGAAGTGGAATCCAACCACGAACGTTACACGTTTGCCAGCAATTTTGCTAGGAGTGTAGAGGATAGGACTCAGAAGAACGAACAAAGGCAACAAGTCAGAGGAAAAAGTACGACATGTGATAATCGCAACAATCAACAAGGAAAGAATCCTTATTTTAATAGAAAACAGGGACCCTCTAGCGGAGTCCCACCTAAACAAGAACCTGTGCAAAAGATGGACGTAGATCAATCATCGCGTTTTAGACAGCCCACACAATACCAACAAAACCAAAGTGGCCTATCCCGAAGTCAAAATTTTCGTAATCAATGGTCGACGCAACAACAAGGCGGTCAAGGTTATACATATAATAATCAAGAACAGGTAGCGAAAAGGCCGAATAGTGGCACTGCAAGGTTTACAGGCCCGAAACAACAAAGAGTTAATCATTTAGTTCAGGACGAACATGCTTTTAATCGGGAAAGTCTTGAATACCAAACTGAGACAGACCAAGAGGTTGATGACATTGATGACGACCTTATAGAATACGATCAGGTTAATTTTTTAGGCATAACTCCCTGCTCCCGTTCATAGAAAGAACAATAGCAGGGAGAAAGATAAAACTTTTAATAGACACGGGAGCCTCCAAAAATTACATAAAACCATTACAGGAGTTAAAAAACGTTATAAAAGTAAACGAACCTTTTCGAGTAAAATCACTTCATGGCTATAATACAGTAAATCAAAAATGTCTTATGAACTTATTTGACACTAATACACCTTTTTTTATATTACCAAATCTTACGACATTCGACGGAATAATTGGACTGGACATATTAAAACAAACTGACGTGTTGTTAGACTTCAAAAACAAAGAATTAGTAACCAATACTGGGTCAGAGGTCATACAATTTCTTAAATGTTCCACTGTAAATTTTACAAATATAGAGGATATAGAAGTACCCCAAGCCATAACAGGAAAATTTAAAGAAATGATTAGAAACCGAACGGGTGTCTTTGCGGAACCCAACGAAGCACTCCCCTACAACACTAATATAATTGGTACTATCCGAACTGAAAACGAAGAACCCATATATTCAAAATTATACCCTTATCCAATGGGTGTGGCAGATTTTGTAAACTCTGAAACACGAGACCTGTTGAAGGACGGAATAATCAGACCATCTAGGTCACCTTATAATAACCCCGTCTGGGTGGTAGACAAGAAGGGGACCGACGAACAAGGGAATACAAAAAAACGTTTGGTTATAGATTTCAGAAAATTAAATTTAAAGACAATAGATGACAAATACCCCATCCCAAATGTGATCGCCATTTTGTCAAACCTGGGGAAAGCAAAACATTTCACAACAATAGACCTGAAGTCAGGTTTTCACCAAATCCTACTCGCAGAAAAGGATAGAGAGAAAACAGCTTTTTCAGTAGGGAATGGGAAGTATGAATTCTGCAGGCTTCCCTTTGGGTTGAAAAACGCTCCCAGCATTTTCCAGAGAGCCATTGATGATGTGCTTAGGGAACAGATTGGGAAATCATGTTACGTTTATGTCGATGACGTAATTATTTTTTCAGAAAGCATGGATGACCATGTCAAGCACATCGCATGGGTCTTGGATAAATTGTACGAAGCCAACATGAGGGTTTCGCGCGAAAAATCCAGCTTCTTCAAAGAAAATGTCGAATATTTAGGTTTCGTTGTATCCCGCGGGGGTATTAAAACTTACCCTAACAAAGTAGAAGCTATTCGTAACTATGAACAACCAACCACATTGTTCAATGTAAGGTCCTTTCTTGGCTTGGCAAGTTACTACAGATGCTTTATCAAAGACTTCGCATCAATAGCGAAACCCATAAGTGACATATTAAAAGGAGAAAATGGCAAAGTAAGCGCCGGACAGTCAAAGAAAATACCAGTAAACTTTGATGAAAAAAAATGTCAGGCATTCGAAAAGCTTAAAGTGGTGCTTGCATCCGAAAACGTAATGTTACTCTATCCAGATTTTAAGAAACCTTTTGATTTAACAACAGATGCTTCGTCTTTTGGTTTAGGAGCAGTCTTATCTCAGGATGGAAAGCCCATAACTATGATATCAAGGACTTTGAAGGATAGAGAGTTTAACTTCGCAACAAATGAACGAGTGCTGCTTGCTATAGTTTGGGCTCTGAAAAACCTCAGAAACTACCTATATGGAGTGAAAAATTTAAATATTTTCACAGACCACCAGCCTCTAACTTTTGCGGTTTCGGATCGTAATCCAAACGCGAAAATTAAGCGTTGGAAAGCTTTCATCGACGAGCATAATGCGAAAATCTTCTACAAGCCAGGGAAAGAGAATTACGTCGCTGATGCGCTATCACGGCAAAACATTCACATCCTAGAAGATAATGCGCAGTCCGACATTGCCACAATACACAGTGAGGTATCACTCACCTACACTATCGAATTGACCGACAAACCGGTCAACTGCTTTCGAAACCAAATAATAATAGAAGAAAGCGAGGTTGTCTCAGACAGAATTGTTATTATGTTTGGTGAGAAAACCCGACACCTCATACATTTCTCAGATAGAGGAACGCTAATTGAGAGGATATGTGATGCTGTCAAGAAGGACGTAGTAAATGTTATTTACTGTGAATTACCAATATTAGCATTCGTGCAGCATAAATTGGTGGAAACATTCCCTACGACAACATTTCGCTACACGAAGCGAATGGTAACCGACATTTTGAATAGAAACGAACAGAGAGAAATAGTTGTTGCGGAACACAATAGGGCCCATAGGGCCGCTCAAGAAAACGTAAAACAAATTTTACAGGACTATTTTTTTCCAAAGATGACCAAATTAACAAACGAGGTTGTCGCAAATTGTAAAGTTTGTCAGAGGGCAAAATATGACCGTCATCCACAGAAACATGTACTTGGAGAAACGCCCATCCCGTCACATGTAGGAGAGATGTTACATATCGATATATTCTCAACAGACAAAAAATATTTCCTTACTTGTATAGACAAATTTTCGAAGTTCGCGATTGTCCAACCCATTGCCTCCAGAACAATAACAGACATACAATCAGCAATTTTGCAGCTTATGAATTTCTATCACCGTACTGAAACAATATATTGCGACAACGAACCTTCTATAAAATCTGAAACAATAAAATCGCTTTTAAGCAATCGATTTAATGTCCAAATTGTAAACGCACCGCCACTCCATAGTACCTCAAATGGACAGGTAGAAAGATTCCATAGCACTCTCGTTGAAATTGCGCGGTGTCTGAAACTGGAAAAAAGTATCAATGACACAGTCGAAGTGATACTTCAGGCGACTATAGAATACAACAGGACAATCCACTCTGTTACAGATAAAAGACCCATCGACATAATTCATTCATCTTCCCCAGAGCTCAACGAAGAAATAAGAGATAGAGTTTTTAAAGTTCAGAATAGTCAAATGCAAAGGTTAAACGAAACGAGGCGAAACAGAAACTTCCAGGTGGGAGACAAGGTGCTTGTAAAATCAAATAAGAGACTGGGAAATAAACTCACACCTTTGTACATTGAAGAAACGGTAGATGCCGACTTGGGGACAACGGTCTTAATAAAGGGGAGGGTGGTCCATAAAGACAATTTGAGATAGCTTTAATTTTTTTCCTTTTTCTTTAACATTTCAGGATTTTGATTACACTACTTTTCGTCACGATGACAACAGCCAAACTTACAGACTACTCTAAAGCGGACTATATTCCAATTATGGACGGAGATGTGACAATTTGGAAAGAGTTCCATTACTTAAAACATACGACAAATCTAACAATGTACTCAGAGATAGCAGAAGAAACAGAAAAATTAAGAAACCATTTTCCCCAGTCACACATGAAACAGATACTGGACTCGGACATACGACATATAAAAACACTTTTAGCAACAATAAACATCCCAGACTTTGACGATTGGGAAAAACTAAAATTTACGCAGCAGGAGCTCATTGAATCTGAAAATAGACAAATAAACATTAACACAAAAACACAGGAGCAACTAAACAAATTGACAGACGCGGTAAATCTGTTATTGAAAAATTCAAAAGCCAAACAAATTAATACGGAATATTTATACGAAACTTTGCTTTCAAGAGATAGGATACTAATTTCAGAACTCGAGGCTTTGATGTTATCGGTCACGCTCACAAAGATTGGAATAATTAACCCCGCCATTTTAGACTCTAACGATTTGAAAAACATTGTCAATGAGAGCTCCACGAACATAACTATTACGGACTTGATGGAAGTAGCCCATATCAAAGTTTTATTAAATAATAATTTTTTACATTTTCTTATAAAATATCCTAAGCCTAGTTTAGTATGTAAGAAAATAATTTTGTTTCCCGTTCAGCATAATGGTACCATTCTTAATTTTGCCGACGAAAATAACTTAGCCGAATGTGGTAATAAAGTGGTGCCAATTGGAAATTGCAGCACCACGCTTTCAACAACATTCTGCAAGAAATGGCCTTACACAACGTGCGCGCAACAACTTCATTCTGGTGGCACTGCACATTGCACTACTCGTCCTAGCCATCTTGAACCTCTAGCAGTCATCGACGACGGCGTTATCATTATCAATGATGAAACCGCTAAGATCAAAATTAATAGTAACAGCGAGCAGATTGTGACTGGCACGTTTCTTCTCACCTTTGACGATGAGGTCCGAATCAATGACTCCTTATACCAAAATCTGAGGAGCTACGTAAAAAAATCTCCAGTCGCCGCAGTGTCAACGCTCCTCAACATAACAGGTCCTCAAGAAATACTGAGCCTACCGTACTTACAAAGGCTGAATATGGAAAATTTGCGATACATTAATGAAATTAACAAAGAGCAAATAAAACGGCCATTAATATCTGCATTGGTCGCGACTATCTTTTTGCTCTTTTGCTACACTTCGCTCAAGCTTTACCAAAAACATCAGAGGGTTCGCGATCAACACAACATTCAAGCTTTCGTTGATAACCTAAAGAAGTCCGAGGACGTCCTTCACTTAAACGAGGGAGGAGTTAATACGATCACCCACCAACAAAGTAGTTGCTAAAGTAAACAGGCATAGCAGGTATCGATACTGCGCACCATCAGCAGTCATTGCGTATACCACACATAAATACCACTCATTGTGCACCATCTGCAAGTATTACGGAGACCACACCAGCAATCAATACTTCGCGTTGACAATAATGTTGACGTCACTGGCGCGATCCACGACACATGTGCAACGTGGGGGATCTGCAGTTTGACACCATGTTCGATGCGGGAGAGCAGCAGTTTAGGGCACATGGCTAGGTTTAGTTTTAAGTAATTCTGTCCTTAGTTGTCAGTTGATTTTAGGATATTGAATAGCTCGGTCGTCGAGAAAAGAAAGGAACTTTGTTTTTATTTTGTGTATCGACACTTCATAATTTATATATATATATATATATATATATATATATATATCCTAAAATCTGCGGCGAGCTTCTTCATACACTTCCACATGGAGAGCTGAAATTTGGAACACTGATAGAAACCCGGTGACAATGCATTCTATTAAATTCATCAGAGGGTCCATCAGAGGCGTAGGGGGCCGTGGGGGGCTTCAAACCCCTTTTTTTTAAACAAGCCATAACTTCCAATTCCTTCAAGCTACAAAGATGAAATTTTGTAGGTGGGTTCTTATTGGCAAAATGAAATTTTATACCATTTGGAAAGGGGGGTGTGGGGGCAAAGGGGAGCGGGATGGAGCCAATTTAAAGTTCTAACTTTCGTATTTTTTAAGCTAGAGGGCTGAAATTTTTGCGAAAAAAATTCAGCCCTCAGAGGAAAATAAAAAAGAGTAAAAAAATAGTTTTTTAAAATATAACCCTTAACCGACTAAAAAGCAGAAAATAAATTTCCTTTAAATTAATTCCCGCAATTTCGATTTAAAATTAAGGGTTTTTGGCGACTTCAAAATCTGCAATGATATTAGGAAGAAAGTAGCCAAAAACCCGTAATTTTAAATCGAAATTGCGGAAATTAATTTAAAGGAAATTTATTTTCTGCTTTTTAGTCGGTTAAAAGGTTATATTTTAAAAAACTTGTTTCTTACTCTTTTTTATTACTCTCACTTTTTTCCCGCAAGTACTTTTTTTACTTTTTCTTATTTCTGGGACTTTCTCATATAACAGCTGAATATATGGGCTCAGTAAGGTAACCCATTTTTATTATTCGTCAGAATTAAAATTGAAACCTTCAAATATTAGGTTTGTTAGTTTGAAGCATCTTTCGTCTCATTGCATTCAAAAAGTTACCAAAATTCTTAAATGCTAGGATTTAAAAATATTAGTATGAGACCTACCACTTTTATTCAATATTAAAAACAATTTTGAATGTCCAATTTCTTGAGGATGGATCGGAACATTAGCACCCAGGGTCTAAAATTTTGTGTTATATACGTGGGTACTTAGTGTGTTTTACAAAATTTAAAATTTATTTTTTTCGTATTTAAGATTAGAGTCCGACCGAAATTCGGTTTCGGCTTTTCGGCCAAAAAAAGCAGTTTCGGCCGTTTTTCGGATTCGTCCGAAAAATAAAATATCGTTTTCCCACCTAAAATTTCGGTTTGCTACTCAAAATGTAACAAATAAATAACAAAGATTACACTGTAGCAGTATGTAACACAAATTTAAGTATTGATCATAGTTTCGAAGAATCAGAAGCGACAAAGAAGACCAATTTGTATTGAAAAAAGAAAAATAAAAAACTTTGAAACTTATTTTCTTGAAAGAATTTGTATGTTCATACAGCCTTCATCCATTCACCCCTTCACAGCGTTCTCACTCTTCTCCTATCGGAGCAGATCTACTACTCTCGCGATGATTTTTAAATTTCTACTCCTCTACTACTATTGTAAGAAATCTTCTCATCAAAATATTATGTGAGTTTCACAAAATGCAAAACTACTACTCTTTCTACAAATCTACTACCATGACAGAAATTTCTACTACTATTGTAGAATCTCTACTACTCTACGCAGAAACCCTAATCTATTCCCCTCTCTTGAAATCTGCTACCTTGACCGTAATTTCTACTACTCTCGTAAAATTTCTATTACTCTACGTAAAAAAATTAAATCTACTCCCCTTTTTTGAAATCTACTCCCCTAAAATCGTAGCAAAAAATTAGAACTCTATTCATAAAAAATTAAAAATTTCGGCCATTTCGGTTTCGGTCGAAATAAAAAAAGCGATTTCGGTCGGTCTCTACTTAAGAGTACATTGTTTGTAAATCATTGTATTTTGTTACTGAAAAAAAGTGGTTTTATTCAAATTTTACCAAAGGTTGGATTTTAAAACTTTTTTGAAAAAAATTTGTTTCTAATTTTTTTTTGTTGTGGTCTAAAACTGAGCAGTTTGGGACTCCCTGCAACTCTGCACTCTTTTTTACTCAAGAGAATCTGGTAACCCTAACTTTACTGAAACTCGGTTAACTGAAAAAAAATGTAATTTCCGTAAAACAAATTAATATCAATTAAACTTCGCATAAATGAAACACGCCCTAAAAATGTAATGTTCATTGTTATTTGTATATTTTCAATACAAAATGAAACAAAATGTCTGACAAATTCGTGTTTCAGTAAAGCTGGTTCGACTGTAAATACACCAAATCTAAGCTTGGCTTTACAAAGAATTATTGAAACCTATTCTTGCGAAAGAGTAAAAACGTTGAAGAGACTAAATTTAAATAGATGTTGTGCAAATGCGAAGCCTTTAGCGACTTACATATCATGCCCTGGAAGAAATACAATAGGGCGATTCATTTAAAGTGGGAAACCCCTCGGAAACGATTCAGTTGTGCAGATGAAATATGAAATTTGACAGTTCTTTTAAGCAACTGCGCGTTTTCAAGGGGTTTCCCACTTTAAATGAATACCCTTAATGCTTGATTTATTGTAACCCTAAAGATTGTGGTTTTAATACAGTCTTCGCCAGCCCTATACTCGCGAGTAAAGCTCTTGTTGAGCTTTGAATATGTATACGCGCGAAAGCTTTTGTCTGTGTTCAAATTTCGTTGAAGCACGACTGCGCTCGGACGCTCCGTAATTGTATGATTTATACGTACACTGAATAAATCGAAAATGCAAAGTGTTTAACATTCAGCGGGAATATGATTTTTTTTTCACCGAAAATGTATACCACGAGAATAAGCTTAGTTTGGAACAGGGCGATACTTTTAATAAAAAAAAAAAATCGAAGGACACGAAAATGTCAGATCTTTATTTTTCGTTTCACTGAAATCTTGATTTTCTCTTTAGTTGGTTTAAGTCAAGCGAACTAAACAGTATATTAATACATCTGTTATGCTTTGAAAAAATATATGAGCTCTTACTCTTCTTTATTTTCAGAAAGCTTTCAGAAAGCTTTTAAGACAAATTTTTCTCAGTGCAAAGCTTTTAATACATGTGCAATATGAGAATGTGAGCATTTGTCGAACACTGCTTCAATAACTTTACCAGCTGCCGTTGAGTCTAAATTTTCAAAAAAAGAATATTAATTTGGTTAAGGCCGATTGCCGACGATGCTCAGCGAGAAATTGAAAAAATTCGTGTGAAAAAATGTTTACTGAATCAATGTCGTTGGCAGAGAGCCTAGATGTAAGACTTACAAGAACTCAGAAACATGACGGCCTGCCAATAGAAAAATATTTACCGTGTGAAAATGTTTACCGAATTTTTAGATTATTACAAAATTGAGCAGAAGAAAACGATTCACACACTATAAAAAATACTAACTAAACGGTTGTAGTGAAGAATTATTATTTATTAAAATTGTAGAATCGGCTAGCATGGCTGCCCTTATAATGCACAAAGAAGTGCCCATTGATACCGATGAGGTACTCAATGAGCCATCTAATAAGCCAAGGCATTGACAAGGATTGAGTTAGTAATTTGATTCAAAATAAATTGACTACTTACTGTGATGTGCGCACAATTGTTAAAAACGCTAAAATACATTTTAACCGAACGTCCGATTAGTAACCGTTTGTACACTGAGAAAAAAATCAAAACGAAACGTTGTCAAAACGTTCCGAGCCGTTGTCAATTTCCAGCCAAAACTGAATGTTCTGATTTTGACAACAAAACGTTTCAATTTTTTTGAAACTGTCCATTAATGAATTAAAACCGCACATTGATGAATTGAGACGCAAATGTTGTTGTTTTAAGACTGAAAATTTTTGTTTTGCGACTGAAATGTTTATGATTTCATGAATTGAAAATACAAAAAAAGTTGTTGAAAAGGCCTATTTTTAGAATTACCTAAACAAAATTTTAATTTCAAATTAAATTTAATTTTGTATTTTTTTTACTCTAAATTATTTCTTTAAACAAATTTACTTATAGATATTTCATTGTTATATTTTATTTACGAAATAAAGAAATGGTTTATATTTTTGTTTTCTTACCGAGATTTGAACCCTGGCCATTCGGATTCATAGACGCTCCCCTTAGCACGCTTACCTACCGCTGTGTGTATTTTGCAATGTTTTAACTGCATACATATACTATGAAAGAATTTGAAACGGTTTCAGTTCTGAAATACAACTGAAAACGAAATGAAATCGAATCGAATCTCAGTCGGAGCAATTTATATTTTGTTTCCTTTCGCTGGTCACGAATTTGGGGTTTGTTTTGCTCTGCTAACTGTAGATTTCTTGAAATCGACGTTCAGTACCTCAAAAATGCAACAAAATTAAAATCGGCAAATGCAGAACATTGTTTTTTTTGCCCAAATATATAAAAAAGAATGGAAAAAATTTGGTCTAACTGAGATTCGAACCCACGCTCCAGTAACTCATATTATCTTCAAAAAGTAAAACTGTTTCAGTTGTGTTTTAGAACGGTGCGGTGTTGAATTTTTCGTAACGATACCCGTTTTAAATCATAACCATGCAGTTCTGATTTTTTTCCCTCTGTGCAGTACCTCAAAAATTCAACAAAATTAAAACGGCAAATGCAGTTTGGTTTTTTGTTGCAAAAATAACGAAAAAAAATAAAAAGGAATCGAAAAAAATTTGGTCCGACTGAGATTCGAACCCAAGCTCCAGTAACTCATACCATGTTCAAAAAGTAGAACGTTTTCAGTTGTATTTTAGAACTGTGCGGTGTTGAATTTTTCGTAACGATACCCGTTTCAAATCATAACCATGCAGTTCTGATTTTTTTTCCCTCAGTGTAGCTACCACACAGAAAAAAAAAAGATAGGTTAATCTAACCAAAAAACGTTGTAAAAAAACAATTTTTTATTTTATATGGAAAACACAAACAACAATTACAATTGTTGTGGTTAATCTAATCGTCTAAAAATTGTTAAATGATTTGCCAGCATGGTCGTATTTCGGCATATGATTCGCAATGTCATCGCTCGATGCAGAAATGCAACCATGCCGCAAATATTTCATAATTCTGAAACAGCATGACATTTAATACAAGAGAGAAAAATTATTATATATGGCTGTCTCGTTTTCGCTCTCAAAGCAACAAGTGCTGCATAATATATGAATAATTTATATTTGACACTTGACTCATGAAGTACTTGGTTCCATTAGTATGCGATACTATTATTGGTATTTTAGGGAAGTTTGTATGAAAATTGTTGGGTCGTAATAATAAAAACGTCTTAGAGCAATTGCTACGTGCATTTACTTTACTCAGAGATTTTATTTCAAATCAAAATTGAATGAAAATTATCGTAAAAATTATTAAGTATTCACAAGAAAGTATCCGGTTGTATCGAATACAAAAAAATCGAATTTTCGCAGCACTAGAAGATGGCGTCCAATTTGTTTACATTTTACATTTTTGATATTTCGAAAACAATTTTTAAAATCAAATTATGACTATGTTATAATTCATTATTAACAAATATTGTGATATTACGATTTTAAAAATTGTGCAGAATGTTTTTCAGCTCGTTTTTTCCAGGGAAAACATTATTTTCAATATTACAATATTATTGTAAACTTAATGAAATATTAAAATATTGCGTTTTGTGGAAACGCGTTAGTTCTAAGTAATGAATATTATATATATTCGCAGTAGAAATGATGTTGCCCGACAAATTTGTGTACGAAATGTAAATTATCTCGTTTTTAAAGTCTTGGGCTTACATTAAATTAATTTAAGCTTCATAAATATATTTCAATACAACACATCTACAGAAATACCAAACACATCAGCTATCTTTTTTTTGCATTCTTTTTCTAATATGTATCTATTTATTTTTTCGCTCAATTGGATAATTGCTTTCTCTGTCTTCCATAAAATAATATACGAACAATTTGTAATTGTACGCCAACAAAATTTGATTGTACGCCAACAACTTTGAGTCGGTTCCATTTACAACGTTTCTTGGTTGCTGCATTTTTAATCGTCTTTTTTGGTTAGATTTACCTACTTTTTTTTTTGTGTGCACCATGTGTGTCCGTGATCATTTTTTGGATGATTCATGTCAGTTGCGATTAGGACTGCTTCTGAGAGCGTCCTTAGACATTGTATGGATGATTCATATCAGGTGGGATTAGGACAGCTTCTGAATGCGTCCGTGGACATTTTATGGATGATTCATGTCAGGTGGGATTAGGACAGCTTCTGAGTGCGTCCTTGGACATTTTTTGAATGATTCATGTCAGGTGGGATTAGGAGAGCTTCTGAATGCGTCCGTGGACATTTTATGGATGATTTATGTCAGGTGGGATTAGGTAATGGTAATGGGAATGAAATAAAATTTCATTACCTGTAATAGTAATGGTAATGGTAATAGTAATGGTCGGTCAATTTCCCAAGTCTGATATGTTCAAGGAGATAACAAATAAAACTTTCAATCAATTGGTCACCCTGTTTGTACTTGTACGCCACCTATAGAAGAAAATTTCTGTGTGGAGCTTTACTGAAGTTGGTGTTCCTGTCACTTTCAGAACCAAAAAAGTTCGAGAAATTACAGTTGTTACACAAAGACAATTTCAGTGTAGCTTCTACAAGTAGTTCTTAAGTATTCGTTCGGTGAAAGGCAGTATATGTAGGACCAGATGCGCACCTAAGGGGGGGATATTGGGGGGTTTGAACCCCCCTGAAATCATTTCGCATTACCAAACCAAACTGCAGATAAATGTTTTTTAATTTGATTGGTAAAAATATATTGATGAAACAAAAACAGCAAAAATCTCAGTGGACTATCTTCGGCTATACCAAAGCTGAAATACCCCCACACAGTAGGAAGAAGTACCTAAAGTTATGTGGTCTCAAGATCCCAATTTGAGCCATCTATAAATAGTTTTGGAGCCCAGACCATGTCCAAAATCAGTTTCTAAAAATTTCCAATCAAATCGCCAAAAAAAAAAAAAATTGCTGATCAAGAATATATATACTTTTCCATACCGGGGGCGTCCCTTATGGGCGTTACAAACCATGTGTCAAAGTACCCTGCCACAGTGAGTGTGGGGGTATAAAAATCCGCAAAAGTTTAAAATGGACAAATGATGATGAGTTTCATGTATTTTTCATGTTGCATTCAAAAATTGCCAAAATCCTTATATACTACGATAAAGACAAAAATTTAGAATAGGCCTTTATTAGTCTTTTCATCCGAAAATTATAAAAAGTATTGAGACAGCTATATTTGCCCTTCTTGCAAGAGTTCCAATGTCAAATCTAAAAAATCTATTTTGTATCAAACTACAAGTCATTTTTTGATTCAATTTCAAATTAAAACGTATATAATCATCTAAACATATATAATTAGACCTAACAATAATATTTCAATGATTTTAAAAATTCACTTAATTCTACATATATCACTTAATTCTATTGATTCCAAACTTCATTGAATTTGTCAGTGTGACGTTTTCGTATTAATATATTAGGGATATATTAGTTTCGTTTAAGACATGAGGGATTCATAGGACTTAGTAGATTTCTTGCTAGACTGTTTGGGTGAGACATTAGCTTCTTCTTGTACTTCGAGGTAAGTTTCAGAATTTCGTCCTTTAGTGTGGGTATATTCAGATCTCTTTGGACGTTTGCATTTCTTATATACCAAGGGGCTCTGGTAATTTGTCGCAGGATTTTTGATTGGGCTCTCTGGAGTTTTTCCACGTTGGAGGGAGAGGCTGTACCCCAGAGTACAATTCCATATGTCCATATGGGTTTTATTATACTTTTGTATATTTGGACTTTATATGTCAGATTTAGCTTTGATGCCCTTGAGATTAGCCAATTTAGCTCCAATTGTTTTAACTTAATTGTGATTTTAGAATGGATGTGCTTGTGCCATGTGAGACGGCGGTCGAGATGCATTCCAAGGTACTTGGTTTCGGTACTTTCGGGTGCTCCGGGTGAAGTGACAGCTTTTGGATTCGTTGACTTTGATTTCCCATCGTGATAGCCAGTTACTTAGAGTGTCCAAATGTTTTTGCACGTAAAGAGTTGCCATGTCTGAAAAGCTTTAATATTTTACCACAAATTTTCTATTCGTGAGATAGTTTTTGAGAAGGCAGTGCATATTAGCGGGAAGAATATGCTGTAATTTGTAAATAAGTCCTTAGTGCCAAACTTTATCGAAGGCCTGGGTGATATCGAGAAAAAGAGCGGAGCACACGGAGGGAAATGCTTGCTGAAACCATGCGTTATAGGAATCAATTAAGTAAAAATTAGTCACGATATTGATCCATTAATTAGATGTCAATAATCAAGAATTCTTAATCATAAGAACTGTTAAAAGTGAAAATCATAGTTTGTGATTTGTGTTTGCTTGATTTGTTCCACTTAAACATGAATTATTATTTTCCCTTTTGACATAATCAATGACCAGATGGAATAAATTGTGCCAACAAAAATCATAAATTATGATTAAAATTAAGTGAGAATAAATAAATCATTCGTAATAATAATTTGAGCACATATTTCCAATTAAAATTTTCTTATTTGCTAATTTTTTACTGAATTATTTATTTAATTTAACTTTTTTATTTGCCAACATGCTTAGAATAATTTGTAATAACTTTTTCACAAATTCAGTTTTCCCGGAATTCGAACCGACATCATCCTCTCCAGTACTGACGCCTAACCGATTCGGCTACCCAGGCCTTATTGTAAAAGCGTCTAAATGTATTGTATATTGCTCAGCAATTCATGACAATCAACCCAGTTACTCATAATTCATGATAACACGTGTAGTTTCATGACCCAGTTAATCATCAATTATTCTTCAAGAATAATAAAATAAATCACGAAATTCATAAACCCTTATCATAATGTATTCACAATCCATATGCATAGTTTATGTACGAATTTTCATAATTTGTGACTAATATTCACAATTAATGATTATAGTTAGTAATTAAGTAACAATAATTTTATGGACTCCATAATCGTAAATCATGAGCCAACATTTCTCTCCGTGCAGTACTGTTTCTTTTCAAAAGTGCTTTTTATTGAGTCTACAATGCGGTGCACTTGCTCTATGGTACCATGCTTTTTTCGAAAGCCAAATTGGTGATCGGGATTCACATTTCTTTCTGTAATTTTGGGTAAAATCAGTTTTATTAGAAGTTTTTCGAACAGTTTCGATAACACAGAGAGCAAGCTTATGGGGGCGGTATGAAGTCACATTGTTGGGATTTTTTCCAGGTTTGGGAATCATTGTAACTTGAGAAAGTTTCCAATCATTTGTTTCCAATGTTCTGAGGATCGCGTTAAATATGTGCAATAATTGAGTTATTGCCACTCATGGCAGCTCCTTTATCATTGTGGGCGTTATCAAGTCCGGTCCTGGTGCTTTTTTCGGGTCCAAGCTTTTGTTTATTGCCTCCATAAGTTCGTTTTTTTTAATCGCGATTGTACAATAAGTATTATATGGGATTAATGTTGGTATTGGGATATCACCAGTTGTCGCGTTTGGGGTAAACACGCTTTTTAGATGGTTGGCAAAAGCTGCACCCTTTTCGGCATCGCTTCTGGCCCAGTTTCCGTTTGGCAGCCGGATGGGAGGTTCTGCCAGTACTGGTTTTTTTCATATTTTTAGCAGCTCGCCATAGAGAGTAGTTTGTTGATTTCGTGGGTGCGAGATGTTCAACAAATTGTTGGAAGTTTCTTTCGGATTTAGGGATGGATAGCGCAAGCAAACAGTCGACTTTCGACTTTTGAAATTTTTGAGAAAAGTCCTGTAGTCAGTTTTTCGACTAGTCGACTATTTCTTATTCGAAAGTCGAGTAAAATCGACTTTTCCGAGAAAAATGCAAGAGAAACCTTTAATGCAATATCCAATTCTGGTTGGTATAGGTACATTGTATTAAAACGGTACATAGTATACAAACGACAAAAAAAACGAAATTATTTTAAATCCCTAAAATAATACCCAACAAATTATGAAATTTGACAAAACTGAAGAGAAACTTCAGTATGTATTTTTTAATTGAAAACTTTTGTGTACAAAAAAGAATATGACGCTAATAATTCATAAAGGTTTTTTTTTCAATTGGATATCAACTGTCGTTCTCAAATCCAAAAAGACATGTATTTCAATAATATACAGTCGAACTTCCCTACAATGATTTCGCACGGGATCAGGAAATCACTTGTTGTCGGCTTCGCAGTTGATTTGCAATTAGACCAGCGTGAGAAAATAGACGTTCACACGGAACGGATGTTGCGACATAGCTGCAGCATAGTTTCTTACTGACTTACTGACTGCATTTTTTTGAAGTGCAGCCAAACTGCACTTGGCGGCATTTTTATACCCTGCACACTAGTGTCCAAGCGTATATTGTTTTTGTCACACCGTTTGTAACGCCCATAAGGAGGTGTATCCGGTATGGAAAAGTATATATATTCTTGATCAGCATCACCTCCTGAGTCCATTAGTCCATGCCCGTCTGTCCGTCTGTCGTAGTTTTTGAGCTATCGACTCCAAATTTTGGAATTCCTCTTGTTTTGGCGAACGATTGGACGGTATTGAAAATGTGCAACATCGGATAAGAGCCTACCTCCCATACAAAATGGTCGCCAATTTTATATTATTTTCGTTTATCTTGAGAAATATTGAACCGATTTGGATGGGGTTTTTCGCATTGGGTTGGAAATGAGGTGGGGAACGAAATGAGAATGAAACCGGAACAAAATGGAATTGGAACAAAATTTTTATATGGATCAGGAAACTAAAATTATCGATAAACAGTTGTATTTTAGAACTGTGCGGTGTTGAATTTTTCGTAACGATACCCGTTTCAAATCATAACCATGCAGTTCTGATTTTTTTTCCCTCAGTGTAGCTACCACCATGTGTGTCCATGATAATTTTTTTGATGATTCATGTCAGTTGCGATTAGGACTGCTTCTGAGAGCGTCCTTAGACATTGTATGGATGATTCATATCAGGTGGGATTAGGACAGCTTCTGAATGCGTCCGTGGACATTTTATGGATGATTCATGTCAGGTGGGATTAGGACAGCTTCTGAGTGCGTCCTTGGACATTTTTTGAATGATTCATGTCAGAAGGGATTAGGACAGCTTCTGAATGCGTCCGTGGACATTTTATGGATCATTTATGTCAGGTGGGATTAGGTAATGGTAATGGGAATGAAATAAAATTTCATTACCTGTAATAGTAATGGTAATGGTAATAGTAATGGTCGGTCAATTTCCCAAGTCTGATATGTTCAAGGAGATAACAAATAAAACTTTCAATCAATTGGTCACCCTGTTTGTACTTGTACGCCACCTATAGAAGAAAATTTCTTTACTGAAGTTGGTGTTCCTGTCACTTTCAGAACCAAAAAAGTTCGAGAAATTTTTGTTGTTGTTACACAAAGACAATTTCAGTGTAGCTTCTACAAGTAGTTCTTAAGTATTCGTTCGGTGAAAGGCAGTATATGTAGGACCAGAGGCGCACCTAAGGGGGGGGATATTGGGGGGTTTGAACCCCCCTGAAATTATTTCGCATTACCAAACCAAACTGCAGATAAATGTTTTTTAATTTAAAATATATTGATGAAACAAAAACAGCAAAAATCTAGACAGTGGACAATCTTCGGCTATACCGAAGCTGAAATACCCCCACACAGTAGGAAGAAGTACCTAAAATTATGTGGTCTCAAGATCCCAATTTGAGCCATCTATAAATAATTTTGGAGCCCAGACCATGTCCAAAATCAGTTTCTAAAACTTTCCAATCAAATCGCCAAAAAAAAAAAAAAATTGGTGTTAAGACCCCATTTTGATTCTTATATATGTGGTTTCGGAACCTCGGACCATGTCAAAAATACGTTTCTAAACATTTCCAATCGAATGCAGCAATAAAAAAGACTTGAATAATGTTGACCTTTTTTTCCGGTGTATGGGAGCCACGCCCAGTTTTTGTCCGATTTGGCTGATTCTCGAACTTGATCTCAGTATTCACGAGAAAAACATGTACCCAAAGTTTCAAGTCGATATCTCCAAAACTGCGACCGCTATCATGCGGACGGACAGATAGACGGACATGGCTAAATTGACTCCGGCGGTGATGCTGATCAAGAATATATATACTTTTCCATACCGGGGGCGTCCCTTATGGGCGTTACAAACCTTGTGTCAAAGTACCCTGCCACAGTGAGTGTGGGGGTATAAAAATCCGCAAAAGTTTAAAATGGACAAATGATGATGAGTTTCATGTATTTTTCATGTTGCATTCAAAAATTGCCAAAATCCTTATATACTACGATAAAGACAAAAATTTAGAATAGGCCTTTATTAGTCTTTTCATCCGAAAATTATAAAAAGTATTGAGACAGCTATATTTGCCCTTCTTGCAAGAGTTCCAATGTCAAATCTAAAAAAATCAATTTTGTATCAAACTACAAGTCATTTTTTGATTCGATTTCAAATTAAAACGTATATAATCATCTAAACATATATAATTAGACCTAACAATAATATTTCAATGATTTTAAAAATTCACTTAATTCTACATATATCACTTAATTCTATTGATTCCAAACTTCATTGAATTTGTCAGTGTGACGTTTTCGTACTAATATATTAGGGATATATTAGTTTCGTTTAAGACATGAGGGATTCATAGGTCTTAGTAGATTTCTTGCTAGACTGTTTGGGTGAGACATTAGCTTCTTCTTGTACTTCGAGGTAAGTTTCAGAATTTCGTCCTTTAGTGTGGGTATATTCAGATCTCTTTGGACGTTTGCATTTCTTATATACCAAGGGGCTCTGGTAATTTGTCGCAGGATTTTTGATTGGGCTCTCTGGAGTTTTTCCACGTTGGAGGGAGAGGCTGTACCCCAGAGTACAATTCCATATGTCCATAAGGGTTTTATTATACTTTTGTATATTTGGACTTTATATGTGAGATTTAGCTTTGATGCCCTTGAGATTAGCCAATTTAGCTCCAATTGTTTTAACTTAATTGTGATTTTAGAATGGATGTGCTTGTGCCATGTGAGACGGCGGTCGAGATGCATTCCAAGGTACTTGGTTTCGGTACTTTCGGGTGCTCCGGGTGAAGTGCTTCGGGTGAAGTGACAGCTTTTGGATTCGTTGACTTTGATTTCCCATCGTGATAGCCAGTTACTTAGAGTGTCCAAATGTTTTTGCACGTAAAGAGTTGCCATGTCTGAAAAGCTTTAATATTTTACCAAAAATTTTCTATTAGTGAGATAGTTTTTAGTTAGCGGGAAGAATATGCTGTAATTTGTAAATAAGTCCTTAGTGCCAAACTTTATCGAAGGCCTGGGTGATATCGAGAAAAAGAGCGGAGCACACGGAGGGAAATGCTTGCTGAAACCATGCGTTATAGGAATCAATTAAGTAAAAATTAGTCACGATATTGATCCATTAATTAGATGTCAATAATCAAGAATTCTTAATCATAAGAACTGTTAAAAGTGAAAATCATAGTTTGTGATTTGTGTTTGCTTGATTTGTTCCACTTAAACATGAATTATTATTTTCCCTTTTGACATAATCAATGACCAGATGGAATAAATTGTGCCAACAAAAATCATAAATTATGATTAAAATTAAGTGAGAATAAATAAATCATTCGTAATAATAATTTGAGCACATATTTCCAATTAAAATTTTCTTATTTGCTAATTTTTTACTGAATTATTTATTTAATTTAACTTTTTTATTTGCCAACATGCTTAGAATAATTTGTAATAACTTTTTCACAAATTCAGTTTTCCCGGAATTCGAACCGACATCATCCTCTCCAGTACTGACGCCTAACCGATTCGGCTACCCAGGCCTTATTGTAAAAGCGTCTAAATGTATTGTATATTGCTCAGCAATTCATGACAATCAACCCAGTTACTCATAATTCATGATAACACGTGTAGTTTCATGACCCAGTTAATCATCAATTATTCTTCAAGAATAATAAAATAAATCACGAAATTCATAAACCCTTATCATAATGTATTCACAATCCATATGCATAGTTTATGTACGAATTTTCATAATTTGTGACTAATATTCACAATTAATGATTATAGTTAGTAATTAAGTAACAATAATTTTATGGACTCCATAATCGTAAATCATGAGCCAACATTTCTCTCCGTGCAGTACTGTTTCTTTTCAAAAGTGCTTTTTATTGAGTCTACAATGCGGTGCACTTGCTCTATGGTACCATGCTTTTTTCGAAAGCCAAATTGGTGATCGGGATTCACATTTCTTTCTGTAATTTTGGGTAAAATCAGTTTTATTAGAAGTTTTTCGAACAGTTTCGATAACACAGAGAGCAAGCTTATGGGGGCGGTATGAAGTCACATTGTTGGGATTTTTTCCAGGTTTGGGAATCATTGTAACTTGAGAAAGTTTCCAATCATTTGTTTCCAATGTTCTGAGGATCGCGTTAAATATGTGCAATAATTGAGTTATTGCCACTCATGGCAGCTCCTTTATCATTGTGGGCGTTATCAAGTCCGGTCCTGGTGCTTTTTTCGGGTCCAAGCTTTTGTTTATTGCCTCCATAAGTTCGTTTTTTTTAATCGCGATTGTTCAATAAGTATTATATGGGATTAATGTTGGTATTGGGATATCGCCAGTTGTCGCGTTTGGGGTAAACACGCTTTTTAGATGGTTGGCAAAAGCTGCACCCTTTTCGGCATCGCTTCTGGCCCAGTTTCCGTTTGGCAGCCGGATGGGAGGTTCTGCCAGTACTGGTTTCAAGAGAAACCTTTAATGCAATATCCAATTCTAGTTGGTATAGGTACATTGTATTAAAACGGTACATAGTATACAAACGACAAAAAAAACGAAATTATTTTAAATCCCTAAAATAATATCCAACAAATTATGAAATTTGACTGAACTGAAGAGAAACTTCAGTATGTATTTTTTAATTGAAAACTTTTGTGTACAAAAAAGAATATGACGCTAATAATTCATAAAGGTTTTTTTTTCAATTGGATATCAACTGTCGTTCTCAAATCCAAAAAGACATGTATTTCAATAATATACAGTCGAACTTCCCTACAATGAATTCGCACGGGATCAGGAAATCACTTGTTGTCGGCTTCGCAGTTGATTTGCAATTAGACCAGCGTGAGAAAATAGACGTTCACACGGAACGGATGTTGCGACATAGCTGCAGCATAGTTTCTTACTGACTTACTGACTGCATTTTTTTGAAGTGCAGCCAAACTGCACTTGGCGGCATTTTTATACCCTGCACACTAGTGTCCAAGCGTATATTGTTTTTGTCACACCGTTTGTAACGCCCATAAGGAGGTGTGTCCGGTATGGAAAAGTATATATATTCTTGATCAGCATCACCTCCTGGGTCCATTAGTCCATGCCCGTCTGTCCGTCTGTCGTAGTTTTTGAGCTATCGACTCCAAATTTTGGAATTCCTCTTGTTTTGGCGAACGATTGGACGGTATTGAAAATGTGCAACATCGGATAAGAGCCTACCTCCCATACAAAATGGTCGCCAATTTTATATTATTTTCGTTTATCTTGAGAAATATTGAACCGATTTGGATGGGGTTTTTCGCATTGGGTTGGAAATGAGGTCGGGAACGAAATGGGAATGAAACCGGAACAAAATGGAATTGGAACAAAATTTTTATATGGATCAGGAAACTAAAATTATCGATAAACAGTTGTATTTTAGAACTGTGCGGTGTTGAATTTTTCGTAACGATACCCGTTTCAAATCATAACCATGCAGTTCTGATTTTTTTTCCCTCAGTGTAGCTACCACCATGTGTATCCATGATAATTTTTTTGATGATTCATGTCAGTTGCGATTAGGACTACTTCTGAGAGCGTCCTTAGACATTGTATGGATGATTCATATCAGGTGGGATTAGGACAGCTTCTGAATGCGTCCGTGGACATTTTATGGATGATTCATGTCAGGTGGGATTAGGACAGCTTCTGAGTGCGTCCTTGGACATTTTTTGAATGATTCATGTCAGATGGGATTAGGACAGCTTCTGAATGCGTCCGTGGACATTTTATGGATCATTTATGTCAGGTGGGATTAGGTAATGGTAATGGGAATGAAATAAAATTTCATTACCTGTAATAGTAATGGTAATGGTAATAGTAATGGTCGGTCAATTTCCCAAGTCTGATATGTTCAAGGAGATAACAAATAAAACTTTCAAGCAATTGGTCACCCTGTTTGTACTTGTACGCCACCTATAGAAGAAAATTTCTGTGTGGAGCTTTACTGAAGTTGGTGTTCCTGTCACTTTCAGAACCAAAAAAGTTCGAGAAATGACAGTTGTTACACAAAGACAATTTCAGTGTAGCTTCTACAAGTAGTTCTTAAGTATTCGTTCGGTGAAAGGCAGTATATGTAGGACCAGTGGCGCACCTAAGGGGGGGGGATATTGTGGGGTTTGAACCCCCCTGAAATTATTTCGCATTACCAAACCAAACTGCAGATAAAGGTTTTTTATTTTAAAATATATTGATGAAACAAAAACAGCAAAAATCTAGACAGTGGACTATCTTCGGCTATACCGAAGCTGAAATACACCCACACAGTAGGAAGAAGTACCTAAAATTATGTGGTCTCAAGATCCCAATTTGAGCCATCTATAAATAATTTTGGAGCCCAGACCATGTGCAAAATCAGTTTCTAAAACTTTCCAATCAAATCGCCAAAAAAAAAAAAATTGGTGTTAAGACCCCATTTCGATTCTTATATATGTGGTTTCGGATCCTCGGACCATGTCAAAAATACGTTTCTAAACATTTCCAATCGAATGCAGCAATAAAAAAGACTTGAAAAATGTTGACCTTTTTTTCCGGTGTATGGGAGCCACGCCCAGTGGCTCCCATACACCATGTACCCAAACTTTCAAGTCGATATCTCCAAAACTGCGACCGCTATCATGCGGACGGACAGACAGACGGACATGGCTAAATTGACTCCGGCGGTGATGCTGATCAAGAATATATATACTTTTCCATACCGGGGGCGTCCCTTATGGGCGTTACAAACCTTGTGTCAAAGTACCCTGCCACAGTGAGTGTGGGGGTATAAAAATCCGCAAAAGTTTAAAATGGACAAATGATGATGAGTTTCATGTATTTTTCATGTTGCATTCAAAAATTGCCAAAATCCTTATATACTACGATAAAGACAAAAATTTAGAATAGGCCTTTATTAGTCTTTTCATCCGAAAATTATAAAAAGTATTGAGACAGCTATATTTACCCTTCTTGCAAGAGTTCCAATGTCAAATCTAAAAAATCAATTTTGTATCAAACTACAAGTCATTTTTTGATTCGATTTCAAATTAAAACGTATATAATCATCTAAACATATATAATTAGACCTAACAATAATATTTCAATGATTTTAAAAATTCACTTAATTCTACATATATCACTTAATTCTATTGATTCCAAACTTCATTGAATTTGTCAGTGTGACGTTTTCGTACTAATATATTAGGGATATATTAGTTTCGTTTAAGACATGAGGGATTCATAGGTCTTAGTAGATTTCTTGCTAGACTGTTTGGGTGAGACATTAGCTTCTTCTTGTACTTCGAGGTAAGTTTCAGAATTTCGTCCTTTAGTGTGGGTATATTCAGATCTCTTTGGACGTTTGCATTTCTTATATACCAAGGGGCTCTGGTAATTTGTCGCAGGATTTTTGATTGGGCTCTCTGGAGTTTTTCCACGTTGGAGGGAGAGGCTGTACCCCAGAGTACAATTCCATATGTCCATATGGGTTTTATTATACTTTTGTATATTTGGACTTTATATGTCAGATTTAGCTTTGATGCCCTTGAGATTAGCCAATTTAGCTCCAATTGTTTTAACTTAATTGTGATTTTAGAATGGATGTGCTTGTGCCATGTGAGACGGCGGTCGAGATGCATTCCAAGGTACTTGGTTTCGGTACTTTCGGGTGCTCCGGGTGAAGTGACAGCTTTTGGATTCGTTGACTTTGATTTCCCATCGTGATAGCCAGTTACTTAGAGTGTCCAAATGTTTTTGCACGTAAAGAGTTGCCATGTCTGAAAAGCTTTAATATTTTACCACAAATTTTCTATTCGTGAGATAGTTTTTGAGAAGGCAGTGCATATTAGCGGGAAGAATATGCTGTAATTTGTAAATAAGTCCTTAGTGCCAAACTTTATCGAAGGCCTGGGTGATATCGAGAAAAACAGCGGAGCACACGGAGGGAATTGCTTGCTGAAACCATGCGTTATAGGAATCAATTAAGTAAAAATTAGTCACGATATTGATCCATTAATTAAATGTCAATAATCAAGAATTCTTAATCATAAGAACTGTTAAAAGTGAAAATCATAGTTTGTGATTTGTGTTTGCTTGATTTGTTCCACTTAAACATGAATTATTATTTTCCCTTTTGACATAATCAATGACCAGATGGAATAAATTGTGCAAACAAAAATCATAAATTATGATTAAAATTCCATAATTTTAGGCTTAAGTGAGAATAAATAAATCATTCGTAATAATAATTTGAGCACATATTTCCAATTAAAATTTTCTTATTTGCTAATTTTTTACTGAATTATTTATTTAATTTAACTTTTTTATTTGCCAACATGCTTAGAATAATTTTTAATAACTTTTTCACAAATTCAGTTTTCCCGGAATTCGAACCGACATCATCCTCTTCAGTACTGACGCCTAACCGATTCGGCTACCCAGGCATTATTGTAAAAGCGTCTAAATGTATTGTATATTGCTCAGCAATTCATGACAATCAACCCAGTTACTCATAATTCATGATAACACGTGCAGTTTCATGACCTAGTTAATCATCAATTATTCTTCAAGAATAATAAAATAAATCACGAAATTCATAAACCTTCATCATAATGTATTCACAATCCATCTGCAGAATTTATGTACGAATTTTCATAATTTGTGACTAATATTCACAATTAATGATTATAGTTAGTAATTAAGTAACAATAATTTTATGGACTCCATAATCGTAAATCATGAGCCAACATTTCTCTCCGTGCAGTACTGTTTCTTTTCAAAAGTGCTTTTTATTGAGTCTACAATGCGGTGCACTTGCTCTATAGTACCATGCTTTTTTCGAAAGCCAAATTGGTGATCGGGATTCACATTTCTTTCTGTAATTTTGGGTAAAATCAGTTTTATTAGAAGTTTTTCGAACAGTTTCGATAACACAGAGAGCAAGCTTATGGGGCGGTATGAAGTCACATTGTTGGGATTTTTTCCAGGTTTGGGAATCATTGTAACTTGAGAAAGTTTCCAATCATTTGTTTCCAATGTTCTGAGGATCGCGTTAAATATGTGCAATAATTGAGTTATTGCCACTCATGGCAGCTCCTTTATCATTGTGGGCGTTATCAAATCCGGTCACCTTTAATGCAATATCCAATTCTAGTTGGTATAGGTACATTGTATTAAAACGGTACATAGTATACAAACGACAAAAAAAACGAAATTATTTTAAATCCCTAAAATAATACCCAACAAATTATGAAATTTGACAGAACTGAAGAGAAACTTCAGTATGTATTTTTTAATTGAAAACTTTTGTGTACAAAAAAGAATATGACGCTAATAATTCATAAAGGTTTTTTTTTCAATTGGATATCAACTGTCGTTCTCAAATCCAAAAAGACATGTATTTCAATAATATACAGTCGAACTTCCCTACAATGAATTCGCACGGGATCAGGAAATCACTTGTTGTCGGCTTCGCAGTTGATTTGCAATTAGACCAGCGTGAGAAAATAGACGTTCACACGGAACGGATGTTGCGACATAGCTGCAGCATAGTTTCTTACTGACTTACTGACTGCATTTTTTTGAAGTGCAGCCAAACTGCACTTGGCGGCATTTTTATACCCTGCACACTAGTGTCCAAGCGTATATTGTTTTTGTCACACCGTTTGTAACGCCCATAAGGAGGTGTATCCGGTATGGAAAAGTATATATATTCTTGATCAGCATCACCTCCTGAGTCCATTAGTCCATGCCCGTCTGTCCGTCTGTCGTAGTTTTTGAGCTATCGACTCCAAATTTTGGAATTCCTCTTGTTTTGGCGAACGATTGGACGGTATTGAAAATGTGCAACATCGGATAAGAGCCTACCTCCCATACAAAATGGTCGCCAATTTTATATTATTTTCGTTTATCTTGATAAATATTGAACCGATTTGGATGCGGTTTTTCGCATTGGGTTGGAAATGAGGTCGGGAACGAAATGGGAATGAAACCGGAACAAAATGGAATTGGACCGGAACAAAATGGAATTGGAACAAAATTTTTAAATGGATCAGGAAACTAAAATTATCGATAAACAGTTGTATTTTAGAACTGTGCGGTGTTGAATTTTTCGTAACGATACCCGTTTCAAATCGTAACCATGCAGTTCTGATTTTTTTTCCCTCAGTGTAGCTACCACCATGTGTGTCCATGATCATTTTTTGGATGATTCATGTCAGTTGCGATTAGGACTGCTTCTGAGAGCGTCCTTAGACAATGTATGGATGATTCATATCAGGTGGGATTAGGACAGCTTCTGAATGCGTCCGTGGACATTTTATGGATGATTCATGTCAGGTGGGATTAGGACAGCTTCTGAGTGCGTCCTTGGACATTTTTTGAATGATTCATGTCAGGTGGGATTAGGACAGCTTCTGAATGCGTCCGTGGACATTTTATGGATGATTTATGTCAGGTGGGATTAGGTAATGGTAATGGGAATGAAATAAAATTTCATTACCTGTAATAGTAATGGTAATGGTAATAGTAATGGTCGGTCAATTTCCCAAGTCTGATATGTTCAAGGAGATAACAAATAAAACTTTCAATCAATTGGTCACCCTGTTTGTACTTGTACGCCACCTATAGAAGAAAATTTCTGTGTGGAGCTTTACTGAAGTTGGTGTTCCTGTCACTTTCAGAACCAAAAAAGTTCGAGAAATGACAGTTGTTACACAAAGACAATTTCAGTGTAGCTTCTACAAGTAGTTCTTAAGTATTCGTTCGGTGAAAGGCAGTATATGTAGGACCAGAGGAGCACCTAAAGGGGGGGATATTGGGGGGTTTGAACCCCCCTGAAATTATTTCGCATTACCAAACCAAACTGCAGATAAATATTTTTTAATTTAAAATATATTGATGAAACAAAAACAGCAAAAATCTAGACAGTGGACAATCTTCGGCTATACCGAAGCTGAAATACCCCCACACAGTAGGAAGAAGTACCTAAAATTATGTGGTCTCAAGATCCCAATTTGAGCCATCTATAAATAATTTTGGAGCCCAGACCATGTCCAAAATCAGTTTCTAAAACTTTCCAATCAAATCGCCAAAAAAAAAAAAAAATTGGTGTTAAGATCCCATTTTGACCCTTATATATGTGGTTTCGGAACCTCGGACCATGTCAAAAATACGTTTCTAAACATTTCCAATCGAATGCAGCAATAAAAAAAACTTGAAAAATGTTGACCTTTTTTTCCGGTGTATGGGAGCCACGCCCAGTTTTTGTCCGATTTGGCTGATTCTCGAACTTGATCTCAGTATTCACGAGAAAAAAATGTACCCAAAGTTTCAAGTCGATATCTCCAAAACTGCGACCGCTATCATGCGGACGGACAGACAGACGGACATGGCTAAATTGACTCCGGCGGTGATGCTGATCAAGAATATATATACTTTTCCATACCGGGGGCGTCCCTTATGGGCGTTACAAACCTTGTGTCAAAGTACCCTGCCACAGTGAGTGTGGGGGTATAAAAATCCGCAAAAGTTTAAAATGGACAAATGATGATGAGTTTCATGTATTTTTCATGTTGCATTCAAAAATTGCCAAAATCCTTATATACTACGATAAAGACAAAAATTTAGAATAGGCCTTTATTAGTCTTTTCATCCGAAAATTATAAAAAGTATTGAGACAGCTATATTTACCCTTCTTGCAAGAGTTCCAATGTCAAATCTAAAAAATCAATTTTGTATCAAACTACAAGTCATTTTTTGATTCGATTTCAAATTAAAACGTATATAATCATCTAAACATATATAATTAGACCTAACAATAATATTTCAATGATTTTAAAAATTCACTTAATTCTACATATATCACTTAATTCTATTGATTCCAAACTTCATTGAATTTGTCAGTGTGACGTTTTCGTACTAATATATTAGGGATATATTAGTTTCGTTTAAGACATGAGGGATTCATAGGTCTTAGATTTCTTGCTAGACTCTTTGGGTGAGACATTAGCTTCTTCTTGTACTTCGAGGTAAGTTTCAGAATTTCGTCCTTTAGTGTGGGTATATTCAGATCTCTTTGGACGTTTGCATTTCTTATATACCAAGGGGCTCTGGTAATTTGTCGCAGGATTTTTGATTGGGCTCTCTGGAGTTTTTCCACGTTGGAGGGAGAGGCTGTACCCCAGAGTACAATTCCATATGTCCATATGGGTTTTATTATACTTTTGTATATTTGGACTTTATATGTCAGATTTAGCTTTGATGCCCTTGAGATTAGCCAATTTAGCTCCAATTGTTATAACTTAATTGTGATTTTAGAATGGATGTGCTTGTGCCATGTGAGACGGCGGTCGAGATGCATTCCAAGGTACTTGGTTTCGGTACTTTCGGGTGCTCCGGGTGAAGTGACAGCTTTTGGATTCGTTGACTTTGATTTCCCATCGTGATAGCCAGTTACTTAGAGTGTCCAAATGTTTTTGCACGTAAAGAGTTGCCATGTCTGAAAAGCTTTAATATTTTTCCACAAATTTTCTATTCGTGAGATAGTTTTTGAGAAGGCAGTGCATATTAGCGGGAAGAATATGCTGTAATTTGTAAATAAGTCCTTAGTGCCAAACTTTATCGAAGGCCTGGGTGATATCGAGAAAAACAGCGGAGCACACGGAGGGAATTGCTTGCTGAAACCATGCGTTATAGGAATCAATTAAGTAAAAATTAGTCACGATATTGATCCATTAATTAAATGTCAATAATCAAGAATTCTTAATCATAAGAACTGTTAAAAGTGAAAATCATAGTTTGTGATTTGTGTTTGCTTGATTTGTTCCACTTAAACATGAATTATTATTTTCCCTTTTGACATAATCAATGACCAGATGGAATAAATTGTGCAAACAAAAATCATAAATTATGATTAAAATTTCATAATTTTAGGCTTAAGTGAGAATAAATAAATCATTCGTAATAATAATTTGAGCACATATTTCCAATTAAAATTTTCTTATTTGCTAATTTTTTACTGAATTATTTATTTAATTTAACTTTTTTATTTGCCAACATGCTTAGAATAATTTTTAATAACTTTTTCACAAATTCAGTTTTCCCGGAATTCGAACCGACATCATCCTCTCCAGTACTGACGCCTAACCGATTCGGCTACCCAGGCATTATTGTAAAAGCGTCTAAATGTATTGTATATTGCTCAGCAATTCATGACAATCAACCCAGTTACTCATAATTCATGATAACACGTGCAGTTTCATGACCTAGTTAATCATCAATTATTCTTCAAGAATAATAAAATAAATCACGAAATTCATAAACCTTCATCATAATGTATTCACAATCCATATGCATAATTTATGTACGAATTTTCATAATTTGTGACTAATATTCACAATTAATGATTATAGTTAGTAATTAAGTAACAATAATTTTATGGACTCCATAATCGTAAATCATGAGCCAACATTTCTCTCCGTGCAGTACTGTTTCTTTTCAAAAGTGCTTTTTATTGAGTCTACAATGCGGTGCACTTGCTCTATAGTACCATGCTTTTTTCGAAAGCCAAATTGGTGATCGGGAATCACATTTCTTTCTGTAATTTTGGGTAAAATCAGTTTTATTAGAAGTTTTTCGAACAGTTTCGATAACACAGAGAGCAAGCTTATGGGGCGGTATGAAGTCACATTGTTGGGATTTTTTCCAGGTTTGGGAATCATTGTAACTTGAGAAAGTTTCCAATCATTTGTTTCCAATGTTCTGAGGATCGCGTTAAATATGTGCAATAATTGAGTTATTGCCACTCATGGCAGTTCCTTTATCATTGTGGGCGTAATCAAGTCCGGTCCTGGTGCTTTTTTCGGGTCCAAGCTTTTGTTTATTGCCTCCATAAGTTCGTTTTTATACCCCCACACCCACTGTGGCAGGGTATACTCACTTTGTCACAACGTTTGTAACGCCCATAAGGAGGCGTGTCCGGTATGGAAAAGTATATATATTCTTGATCAGTATCACCTCCTGAGTCGATTTCGCGATGTCCGTCTGTCTGTCCGTCTGTCCGTCTGTCCGTCTGTCCGTCTGTCCGTCTGTCCGTCCGCACGATAGCGGTCGCAGTTTTGGAGATATCGACTTGAAACTTTGGGTACATGTTTTTCTCGTGAATACTGAGATCAAGTTCGAGAATCAGCCAAATCGGACAAAAACTGGGCGTGGCTCCCATACACCGAAAAAAAAGGTTAAAATTTTTTATTGTTGTATTCGATTGGAAATGTTTAGAAACGTATTTTTGACATGGTCCGAGATTCCGAAGCCACATATATAAGGGTCTAAATGGGGTCTTGAGACCAATTTTTTTTTTTTTGTGGATTTAATTGGATATTTTTAGAAATGGATTTTGGACATGGTCCGGGCTCCAAAACCACCTATAATTGGCTCAAAATAGGGTCTTGAGACCACATTTTTATATGTTCGAGGTACTTCTTCCTACTGTGTGGGGGTATTTCAACTTCGGTATAGCCGAAGATAGTCCACTCTCTAGTTTTTAATAGCGATTGTACAATAAGTATTATATGGGATTAATGTTGGTATTGGGATATCACCAGTTGTCGCGTTTGGGGTAAACACGCTTTTTAGATGGTTGGCAAAAGCTGCACCCTTTTCGGCATCGCTTCTGGCCCAGTTTCCGTTTGGCAGCCGGATGGGAGGTTCTGCCAGTACTGGTTTTTTTCATATTTTTAGCAGCTCGCCAGAGAGAGTAGTTTGTTGATTTCGTGGGTGCGAGATGTTCAACAAATTGTTGGAAGTCTCTTTCGGATTTGAGGATGGATAGCGAAAGCAAAAAGTCGACTTTCGACTTTGGAAATTTTTGAGAAAAGTCCGGTAGTCAGTTTTTCGACTAGTCGACTATTTCTTATTCAAAAGTCGAGTAAAATCGACTTTTCCGAGAAAAATGCAAGAGAAACCTTTAATGCAATATCCAATTCTAGTTGGTATAGGTACATTGTATTAAAACGGTACATAGTATACAAACGACAAAAAAAACGAAATTATTTTAAATCCCTAAAATAATACCCAACAAATTATGAAATTTGACAGAACTGAAGAGAAACTTCAGTATGTATTTTTTAATTGAAAACTTTTGTGTACAAAAAAGAATATGACGCTAATAATTCATAAAGGTTTTTTTTTTCAATTGGATATCAACTGTCGTTCTCAAATCCAAAAAGACATGTATTTCAATAATATACAGTCGAACTTCCCTACAATGAATTCGCACGGGATCAGGATATCACTTCATTGTATAGAAGTTCACTATAGAGAAGTTCGACTGTATTTCAATACAGTTTGAGGTTTATTTGAAAAACAATAAAAACACTTCGGTTTAGTTTTTAAAAAATGTTCTTTAGTAATTTGATATGCAATAAAACTAAAAATATATGAACACAATACGTCGATTTTAGAATGAATCCTTTCTTCATAAACTCACCTTCGGGTCGGCTTCGCAGTTGATTTGCAATTAGACCAGCGTGAGAAAATAGACGTTCACACGGAACGGATGTTGCGACATAGCTGCAGCATAGTTTCTTACTGACTTACTGACTGCATTTTTTTGAATTGTTTTTGTCACACCGTTTGTAACGCCCATAAGGAGGTGTGTCCGGTATGGAAAAGTATATATATTCTTGATCAGCATCACCTCCTGAGTCCATTAGTCCATGTCCGTCTGTCCGTCTGTCGTAGTTTTTGAGCTATCGACTCCAAATTTTGGAATTCCTCTTGTTTTGGCGAACGATTGGACGGTATTGAAAATGTGCAACATCGGATAAGAGCCTACCTCCCATACAAAATGGTCGCCAATTTTATATTATTTTCGTTTATCTTGAGAAATATTGAACCGATTTGGATGCGGTTTTTCGCATTGGGTTGGAAATGAGGTCGGGAACGAAATGGGAATGAAACCGGAACGAAATGGAATTGGACCGGAACAAAATGGAATTGGAACAAAATTTTTAAATGGATCAGGAAACTAAAATTATCGATAAATATTGGAAAATTATCGATAAATATTGGAAATATATCGATAAATTATCGAAAAATTATCGATAAATTATCGATAATTAATCGATATATTATCGAAAAATTATCGATAAAGTATCGAAAAACTATCGATAAAATATCGAAAAATTACGAATAAAGTATCGAAAAACTATCAATAAAATACCGATTTTCGATAAAATTACTAACATATGGTCTCAGAATGTATCGTACTCCCATGTGCAGGGTATTATAGCTTCGGTCAGACCGAAAATAATTCTCTTACTAGTTTCAACTCAAAAATGTTCACTATTTTGTCAAATGTTGTCGTAAAGATAGTAATCACATGTTTTCGAAAGTAATCACATATTGTCAGTGTTGTCAACAAAGCGAAACAAAAGGAAAAGTCGAAAAACGAAAACCAAAAGTCGATAGTCTACAGTAATAGTCGACTAGTCGAACAAAGAGCAAAAAAAAGATATATAAATAATGTTGTATTAAAAAGAAGAGATATATATGTAATAAAATTTTTTTTTATGAAATGGAATTACTAAAAGATTTATCTAGACAACTATCAACTATATTAACCAATTTGCGCAAAAACCCAAACAGAAAATATAGTATTGAATATATAACAGAAAAACTGAAAGAAATAGAAGAGTTTAAGGACAGATTTAATTGCATTATTGAAAAGTCAAATCTGCAGGATGACAATGTGATCACAGAGGTAGACATATTTAGACATTATTATACAAATACTAAAAAAGAATTAGAATCAAGGAAAATACTAGGAGAAGATAAAGATCGACAAGGTATTGACGAAGACTTGAGACATTGAGAACAAAATAGTAGATAAAACAATGTCGGCGTTTAGCTAAGAAACCGCCATGAAGGCAATTCCAGCCTTCACTGGACAAAAAACGAACTAGAAGCTTTCCTGAAAATATACGAAATTTTAAACAAATCAATGACGCCTGAGGCGAAGAAGGCCCTTGTTGATTTTGTTTATTATGTAAAATTATCGGCGAGTGTACAAACTACTCTGGGTACTGTAACTGTACCAACAGATTTTGATACTTTAAAAAAACTAATGCTGAATGCTTATAAAAAAGATATTTCCATAGCACAAATTTCAAAAAATTTAAGTACCTTAAAACAAGAACGCTCAACAGTTGGGCAATTCAAAAAAAAATAATGCAATTAGTAAATGACTTAGTTGAGTTGGAAACAACCAACATAGGTGCGAACAGTAATGATAGCCATAGGGAAGCTTTCATTATATCAGGCCAGAATAGGGCATTAGCGACATTCAAAGAGGGCATAAATGAACAATTTCAATCAGTCATTTATGCGGCTCAACCAAAAACCCTTACTGAGGCAGTAAACATAGCTCTTGAAATAGAAGGCAGACCACAAACAGGTCAAGTATTTGTAATTAACGGACAAAATAATTTTAGAAATAACAATCAAAATAATCAACATAGAAGTAATAACAATTTTAATGCTTACGATAGAAACAACAATAGAAATTTTAACAACAGTAACAGACAGTACAACAACAACAATTTTAACAATAATAATCAGTATAGAAACAACGGTAATACACAATACCAAAAAAAGGTACAACACTAACAATACTAACAATACTAACCAAAACAATGACTGTAGGAACAGTAACAATAGAAACTACAACAATCGTGGAAATAACGGGCACCAGGGAAATACAAATAGAAACAACAGACATGTACATATAGTAAATGAACAAGGAAACTCCCAAACCCCGGCCGCAGTACAAGGAAACAACAGACCACATTTAGTAAATGAACAGGGAAACTCCCAAACCCCGGCTGCAGTACACGAAAATCAGAGTTCTGCTCGGGGATACCAATAAAAATTTACTTGTTATCAAATAACATAACCAATTACATAATTTTAAGTTGCAAGAATGCTGTAACTTGCTTGACATTTTTAATTGATACAGGAGCTGATATATCCATTTGTAAATCACAAAAATTACGTAACAACGAAATATATTGCGCAGATGACATTTGTAAATTCACAGGAATAACAAATGAGGAAATAAAATCTTTAGGAAGTATAAATTTAGAATTAGGTATTGACAACAAAAATATAGTACACAAATTTTGCATGGTAGATTCAAATTTTCCAATTACGACAGATGGTATAATTGGGAGAGTTTTTTAGTGAAATATGAGAGTAAAATAGATTTTGAAGCTTTTACAATAACTTTCACCATAGAGGATAGGGAATTTATAATACCAATAAAGAATAAACCAATAGATAATAATAGCATTATTATACCACCAAGGACGGAAATAGTACAACCAATATCAATACAATTGAAAGAGGATAGTGTAGTTTTAAATCAAGAAATACAAAAGGGTGTTTTCGTAGGAAATTCAATAGTACTACTTAATACGAATGACCACAATGTAATTGTACAAAAACTACGATTATACACAAAACCGTTGAAAAACTATCAAATAATTCAAAATTTAAGTTGTAAATAGTAAACAAAATAGTTCGGAAATTGATTTGGACGAACGCTTCGAAAAATTATTAACAGAATTGAAATTTGAAAACAATGATGAATTGGCACAACAAGAGCTAATTTCAATTTTTAAACAGTACCAACACATTTTTCATTTGGAACAGGAACCTTTAAGTGTAAACAATTTGTATACACAAACAATACAGAAAACGGACAACACTCCAGTATACACAAAGAATTACAGGTTACCACACACACAAAATACCGAAATAGCGACTCAAGTACAGAAATTATGGGACAACGATATAATTGAAAATTCAATAAGCCCTTACAGTTCTCCTTTACTGTTGGTTCCAAAGAAAGGTGCAGATGACAAAAATGGCGTCTAGTGGTGGACTTTCGTAGATTAAACGACAAAATAGTGAATGATAAATTTCCATTGACAAGATTAGAAGATATTTTGGATAAATTAGGACGAGCAAAATATTTTTCTACGTTGGATATGATAAGTTCTTTTCACCAAATACCATTACATGAGAACTCAAGAGAGTTGACAGCTTTTTCAACAAATAATGGACACTATCAATTTAAACGATTAAATTTCGGATTGAAAATATCTTCAAATAGTTTCCAAAGAATGCTTACTTTGGCACTAAGTGGTCTCGGTACAGAAGCATTTTTGTATGTCGATGATATTATAGTTTTTGGTGTAGTTTAACTCACCATAACAGTAATTTGCTCAAAGTATTCAAACGTCTAAGTAAATACAATTTGAAGTTAAATGCAAGTAAATGCAATTTCCTTAAATCGGAAGTGGTTTATTTGGGACATTTAATAACAAGTGAAGACGTGAAAACAGATCCTGCAAAATATGAGATAATTCAAAAATACCCAGTACCGAAAAATTCTGATGATGTGAGACGTTTTTGTAGCTTTTTGTAACTATTACAGAAGATTTATTGAACAATTTGCTGAAATTGCGAAACCGTTGAATTCTTTGTTGAAAAAGAGAGCAGTTTTTATTTGGTCAAATGAATGTGAAGAAGCTTTTAATACTTTGAGGACAAAATTGATAACGCCAGCCGTTTTACAATACCCTAATTTTGATAAGCCATTTATACTGACATCGGACGCATCAGACTTTGCACTAGGAGCAGTCTTGTCACAGGGAGAAATAGGACATGATTTACCAATATCTTACGCTAGTAAATCGCTACAAAAGCATGATATTAACAAACCAATAATAGAAAACGAACTTTTAGCAATACATTGGCGAATTAATTTTTTTAGACCTTACTTGTACGGACGAAAATTTATAGTAGTGACTGACCACAGACCTTTAGTTTCACTTTTTACACACAAAAATCCGTCATCGAAAATGACAAGAATTAGAATGGATTTAGCGGATTACAATTTTGAAATAGTATACAAGCAAGGAAAAATTAACACAAACGCAGATGCATTATCAAGGATAAAAATGGACGGTGAAATATTAAAAGCAATGATTCCAACAAAAGTGGATTCATCTGAACAAATTTTTATAACAACAAGGGGTATGCAAAAAGACAATATTGAATTAAATGGGCAAGATAATAAAAAAATTGATGAATTAAATGGGCAAGAAAATATTGAAGAAATTAATGAAGTTAACAATACAGACAATTCTCAGAGGGAGCCTGTACACCTCTTTATCTGGGAATGTGCATCGATGTCTGATATAAAAAATTTATATAAATTGAAATTTGAGATTGCAGTCGTAAATAGGCCTAAAATTATTATTAGCAATAACGAAGTTTTTGTGAGGTGTAGCGAAGACCTGTCGAAACTAGATTCGATTTTGGGGAAGCTACAGTCTCTTATGTTTGACTCACAAATTGGGGAGCTAGCCCTCAGTGAGCGTGATATTTTATTTAATTATATTGATAAATACCGGTTTAAAGAATATTATAATGCATATATGAAGAATTGTTACAGTTTGTCAAGAAAGAATGGATACAACAAGAATTGTAGACCCTTGATCAATAATACTGAATTAGAGAAAAATTTGCCAAAGAGAAAAATTTCATTAGAAAATGAATTTAGGAAGTATGGAATAGAAAATTTGCCGACAAATGATGAGATTGCCAATTAATATAATATTGTATAGCCCCCGAAAGAAAAAAAATCATGGATTACGATTTGTAAACTTATCCAAGAGTTTCATGATACACCTACAGGAGGACATTTAGGTGTTAGAAAAACAGTATTACTGAAACAGAGATATGGTTGGAAGAATATGAGACAAATGGTTAAGACATTTATTATAGACTGCGAGAAATTTGCCAAAAATAAAATAACATCAACTAGTTTTGAAGTGATAACATTAGACGCAGTCGGACCGTTAAGGATTTCAAATGAATTTAGATACATATTGACAATACAATGTGAGTTGTCGAAATTTGTAGTAGTATGTCCACTAGAGTGTAAAGATGCACGAACAGTTGCTTCAGCTTTAGTAGAACATTTTATTCTGAAGTATGGTTGTTTTAAAGTATTGAAATCTGACAGAGGTACAGAATTCAGAAACGAATTAATGAAAAACATATGCGAAATGTTAAAAACAAAACAAGTATTTTCTTCGCCTTACCATCATCAAACAATTGGTGCCCTTGAACGTAATCATCGAGTTTTAAATGAGTTGGTGCCGATGATTATGAATGGGACAAATGGATTGCATACTATATGTTTGCATACAACACGACACCGCACGTAGACACAAATTATACGCCATACGAATTGGTATTTGGTAAATTGCCTTACTTACCAAGTGACGTAATTAAAACAAACACAAAGACTTACAATTTGGAAAATTATGCCAATGAACTTAGGATTAGATTACATTCAGCTTTCAAAAAAGCAAGACAGATTGTTGAGGTAGTTAAGGAACGGAGGAAGTTAGCATACGATAAGAATTTGAATATAAGCAATTTTAAAGTAGATGACTTAGTATTAGTCAAATTAGAAACTAGGAAGAAAAATCAGAGCCCATATCATGGACCTTATAAAATAATAGAAAGAAAAGGTGTGAATTCAGTAATAGATATCAGAGGAATTCCATAAAGAATTCCATAATAATATTTTAAAGAAATATATTCCATCAAAAGATGATATGTAATTTATACTATTTAGTTTAAATTTTTTTTTAATTCATTTTACATTGTAAAAAAAAAAAAAACGTATATAATTTTAAATACAATATATTTTATTATAAATTTCAATACTATTAGAATATAATTAATATATATAATTTAATAAGATTTATTCTCATTTATATATTTGTCTCGAATAATTCATTCTAATATACTATCAGTAATATATTATTTAAAAAATGTTAACAATATATATTATCCAAATTTTAATATTGCATATCATACACTTTTCCAACCATCTTCTAAATTGCTTTGTAAATTGTTTTTCAAATAATTTCCATCTGAAGGGTATGGGTGTAGTGTATCTCACAAATAGCATACGAACACAAACAACAACAAACCAGCGATTTAATATTGAAGATGAATATTAGCTCGCTTAGGCATACAACATTGTTATTGTATATTTGCTTCAAAGTCTGAGCGTCAGCATATGCTACGCTTGGATCATTGAGCTCAATACAATGTTGCTGACGTTTGAGTTTCGATGCATTTGTTTATGCTTCGATTTTTTTGATATTGAATTGATATGTGGAACGAAGAGTGAATGATATGTGTTTCCCCTTTAATTTATTTTGTAGAATAAGCATATTTTGTAGAATTGTAGTTATAAGCATATTTTATAAAATCAAATGAAATTGATGGAGTCAACAGGGTATAAAAAGCTCTGGTGATTCTGAAATAAACAACACTTGAGGTATCAATACCTAGGGAGCATATTGAGGCCTTATGGCCTATGCAAATATAAGCGGTGGAACGCTAGAAATATCCAAAACAGTTTTTGATTTGATCCGATGCCTTCAATTTTAAAATACTTATTTATTTCATATTTGAATTAAAACGTCTTGTTCATAAAAATTTCAAATCATCAAATTCCAACTTGAAAATAAGGTTATGTACTGTAATTTTAATGAAATCGTCCAAAATGTTGTATAACACCGTTCGACAAATATCCACTTTTGGTAATGCACATGATCGGGACGAATAGATCCTGTTAGAGAGGGTTTAAAAGAGTACCGTTTAAATCTAATATTTGCATTATGCATTTTTCCCATGCAATTTTTTATTCCTGGGTATTTTCGGGTTTTCAAAAAAGGCCGATTTAATTTGATTAACCCATTAGTAAATGAAGTTCCCTGGCCAATTTGTTCCTATCTTTTGTGTTTGTATATAATAAAATAAGGCTACTTAAGTCCAGTATTTTAAGTTTTACAGGGTGTCCCTTATAAGGGAACCCTGTGTGGACATTTAGCTATTGGAAAATTTTGAAGAAATAATTTAGGTGTAGACCTTTTTTGTGTTTGATGCAAATAAAATTCGACTTCTTCCCATAATTTGCACATCACCTCTCAGTTATGGAGAAGTCCGCTATGCGGTTTCTGCCATCGAATCGGACATCAGTATGAATATTTGTCCAATTTTAACCATTTTTAACTATTTAACTATAAATAGTCAATAAATTTAGTAAGAATATCAATATGATAATTTTCTAAATTGAACAATTTTTGAAAACACCTCCCGAAAAAAAATCCTGGGTGCACCACTGTGTTGATTGTCTAGTAGTCAGCAGAATTGTCTCTGGTGAGGGAGTGGCAGTCCTGAAATGGCCAAAAGACAAATGCTTCGCAGGTTTGTTGTTTTTTCACATTGTGGTTCGTCACTGAATCAGACTTTCATTACAAAAACAAACATTGCTGCTCAGAAAACTAACACTAAATCAAATTGTTAAAATTATTTAGAAAAATCAATATGAAATCAAAAATTGTCGCAATTTAAACTATTATGCATAATTAATTGGTTGCGTTTACGAAAATACGTTTACGATTTGACAATTATTCGTTTAGGCTTAAATTTGACTATGAATATGAACCTAAAGCAATTAAAAAATCCCTTTGATATATTTCAGATATTCGTGGTATAATATTGGAGAATATATCGGTTCCATCAATGGTTTTAATTGAAGACGCTGACATGAAACCAATTATCTTGGACTGTCAGTACACTTTAAAAGATGATACGAAAGTTCTTGTTGTGAAATGGCTCAAAGACAACCAAGCTATTTACCAATGGATACGAGGACAAAACCCTTCTATATTTGTAAGTTTGATACATTAAACAGAATTGCAGCGGTTGAAGGCTTTGCGCTGTCAAAATTAAAAGTTACTAGACTGGAATACAATGAATCGGGATGGTTGCAGAGGCGCATCCAAGGGGGCGGCGGTGGTGTGTTGGTGGGTTTTAAGGGTTTGAACCCCCCCCCGAAATTTTTTCACATTACCAAACCTAACTTCAGATAAATGTTTGTTTTATTTTGATTGGTAAAAATAAACGATATATAAATATATTCATGAAACAAAAAAATCTAAAAAAATCAGTAAAAGTTTAAAATGAACAAATGATGATGATTTTCATACAGCCCCGTAGCCAGGATTTCGGTTCGGGAAGGTTCTTGGAAAAAAATATATTTTTTTAAAGCATATTTTTGATTCTAGTTTTGACCCCAGCTATTATATTGATAACCTTTTGGAGGATCAATCGTAAAATCCCAGTGAAATGAGATCATGGATAATGCAATCAGTCTGTTATTAAACTCATTGTCAATAAAATTGCGAATTGGTGTTTTATTGTGCGAAAATATGTACCGTCGCAATACAGCAGCACTTTCAAAACTTCTGTAGAAGCATCAATGAATGGAAATAAACAAAAAATCGCAATTTCCTTCTATTTTAATAAAAAGTGGATTTTTAAATTTCAAAACAAACCAACATAATATTGTCCACTAATCGTTAATATCTCGCAAGTGGTCGAAAATCATATTACCAAAGAATCTCTGCTGCATCTTTCCACATACTTAAAACAAACAAATTGTACATGAAACAGTCGGGACTGAAATAAGGCCGGAATTCCAATCCCTACTCCAGACATTGATATTTTATCGTACAGATATTCATGAAGATTTTCGAATTTATTAACATGGTTAGGTCACACGAGACCAACGGTTAGGTGAAGCAAAGCCAAGAAAAAGTATCTGAAAATGTTAGTAATTCGATATATCCCTCATTCCCTGCAATAAAGACACAACTAAAAAATCATATTGTTTTGAAATCATGATTTGAAATTCAAAATTTCCATATTTTTTATGGATTTTAGCACTTGGAATGTTTTTAAAAAATGTTAAAATACATCAAAAATTAAATATATGAATTCTGTCTTTTGACAGCATGCCGATAAATATCTGAGGATCCTAGTGGCATTCATAACTCCAAAAACCCGAATTTTGAGTTGTGTCTTTATGGCCAGTTTGGTTCCTTTGTATATAAAAATGATTTATGTGAAGTTTGGAGCCATTCGGATAAAGAAAATTCGGCGCGGAATGAACTTCTTTTTCCCCATCCAAAAATTAAAAACATTGTGGTCGGATTTTGATGACATTTTATACTTTATCCGATTGGCTCCAAACTTCACATAAGATATTTTTATATTTCATAAATGAAATAACAATTTTAAAATATAAATTTTAGTTAAATTTTCTTGTCATCCAGTTCTTGTTAATAACTTTTATCTTTTTCACTTTCACTTAAAAATTTAAACTTTTTTGACTTTATGGAACCGATATTTTAAAATCTCTTGGAACCGGAACCGAAACCGAATTATTTTTAAATCTGAGAACCGGAATCAATATTCGTTTCGGTTCCAGTCCCTGCCTATGATATATTTTTAATTAAACCTCAATGCAAGATATAAAATATTCTTCAGCTGAAGTGCCAGGATGTGAACGTGATGTCTGCTTGGGAAGTTTTGGAAGCTGTAGGTCCATTTGAAAAATATTTACGCCGAGTTTAGAAGCAAAATTAAAATTTGACTTAAAAATTTCTTCGGCATTTTTCCGATACTTTTGTACGGTACGCAATAATATGTTTGCATTTTTAAGCGGTGTTGTCAAATACATGGACTTTTCTTGAAGAAAAATTGACAACGGAAGAGTAAGACTGAATAGTTTGTCACAAACAAGAAGGCGGACAAGAAAATTTGACTTTCCAAACATTGGTTCTGAACAAAAAACAAAAGGATTTTTAGATGCTTTTTGTAGGAATTTCAGTACGAATATATTGGCAACAATGCTTTAACGATAATGTTTGAGTCCCATTACTTCCTGATATTCAGTAAAAAAATCGAAATTATTTCGAGGGGTGGGGGGGGGGGCTTCAGCCCCCCAATGATACCAATATCGATACCGCGTGTGTGTCACACCACATGAAATAGCTTTATACTGGACATCTGCACAAATTTACTTACTTCTATTTCAAAAAACTGTACACTATTTCAATGTCCAAAATTTACTTCATTTATTTAAACACAAGCACTGTCGGTAGCATACTCTCTCATGACAAATAATGACTTGACAACATTTGTTTTGTTCTCATCAAAACACGTACTGTACTCGTTTTCTCCAAAACATCGAGTGCTGAAAACGATCAAAACAATGACAACAATGTCAACTCAAAGTACACCACGTACTTGATGTCAACTCGGACAAAACAAATTAAAATTTGAAAGACGGCAGCAATTTTAAACCAATACTTCATTACCAAGGACTTTTTTTTTTGGATGAAACATGCCAGGTGGGATTCCGTCAGCTCCTAAGTGCGTCCTTGGACATTTTTTGGGTGAATCATGCCAGGTGGGATTCGGCCAGCTTCTGAGTGAGTCCTTGGACATTTTTGGGTGAATCATGTCAGGTGGGATTACGATAGCTTCTAAGTGCGTCACTGGACTTTTTTTGGGCGATTCATGTCAGGTGGTATGGTTTCTATTGCACACTACTTTTGTGAGTACACTGCAGTAATGATTTGTGAGAATTTTGTCTTGTGCTCACTTACAGTCGCTGTCTCAGGACAAGACACCAATTTGTTTTGTAAGCATACGGGACACGACAGTTAATGTTTGAAAATGAAATGAATGTCTTGAACAGCGTTTCAAGCACATTCATGCAGATGTCTACTTTATACATAAACTTTTAATGCCGAGTGTAGGAATATAAATTTATCAATAGTTGCTGTGCATTTGATCTTAAAACACTCTCCGAGTATCTCTGAAATATATAAATGGGAAAAACAGTAGAAAGAGGAGTAGTAAAGTTGAAATTATTCAGAAGGTTATAAAAATATTTTAATAAGGATATTTTCAAAAAAATATTTCTACCTTATATCAAAAAACAAACCTGTAAATTTTTGTAAGCACTTAGTTAATAAGTCGAAGTACTTTTGGAAAAAAATAAGAAAAAATAAAATGTATATGTTCGAAAAATATATATAAAAAAAGAGATACAGCCATTCGAAATTTTTTATTTTTTCAAAAACTTTGACAAAATTCGTATTTCGAAAAAAAATTAACTTTTATTGTTTTTTCGCTATTAATTACATACCTTCCAAATTTCATCAAAATCGGAGAGGTCGAGGGTAATTCTTTCAAATATCCATTTTTTTATCATATCATTTACATGAATTCTGTGAATGCAGTTTTTTAATATAGCCCTACCAATGTTAAAAAAAAACCGAACAAAAATTTAATTTTAAGCTCCGTAAATGTTACTTTGCAAAACTTAAGCTTTTTAATTCAGTAAACAAAGTTAAACTTCTTGAGGGTTTCAATCAGGCCCGTAGCCAGGATTTCGGTTCGGGGGGGGGGGCTTGAAAAGTTTATCTTTGATTCTAGTTTTGACCCCAGCTATTATATTGATAACCTTTTGCCTGTTATCAATTCTGTTATTAAAATCATTGTCAATAAAATCACGAGGTGTTTTATTGTACGAAAATATGTACCGTCGCAATACAGCAGCACTTTCAAAACTTCAGTGGAGGAATCAATGAATAAAAATAAACAAAAAACCGCAGTTTCCTTCTATTTTTATACCCCCACACTCACTGTGGCAGGGTATACTAACTTTGTCACAACGTTTGTAACGCCCATAAGGAGGCGTGTCCGGTATGGAAAAGTATATATATTCTTGATCAGTATCACCTCCTGAGTCGATTTAGCGATGTCCGTCTGTCCGTCTGTCCGTCTGTCCGTCCGCACGATAGCGGTCGCAGTTTTGGAGATATCGACTTGAAACTTTTTTTACATGTTTTTCTCGTGAATACTGAGATCAAGTTCGAGAATCAGCCAAATCGGACAAAAACTGGGCGTGGCTCCCATACACCGAAAAAAAAGGTAAACATTTTTTATTGTTGTATTCGATTGGAAATGTTTAGAAACGTATTTGTGACATGGTCCGAGGTTCCGCAGCCACATAAATGGGGTCTTGAGACCAATTTTTTTTTTTTTTTTTTTGTGGATTTAATTGGAAATTTTTAGAAATGGATTTTGGACATGGTCCGGGCTCCAAAACCACCTATAATTGGCTCAAAATAGGGTCTTGAGACCACAATTTTTTATGTTCAAGGTACTTCTTCCTACTGTGTGGGGGTATTTCAGCTTCGGTATAGCCGAAGATAGTCCACTCTCTAGTTTTTTAATAAAAAGTGGATTTTTAAACTTCAAAACAAATTAACATAATGTTGGCCATTAATCGCCAATATCTCGCAAGTGGTAGAAAATCATATTACAAAAGAATCTCTGCTGCATCTTTCCACATTCTTAAACTATGACTATGACTAGACATTTATATTTTATCCTCCAGATATTCATGAAGATTTTCCAATTTATTAATACGGTTAGGTCACAAAAGACCAACGGTCGCAGTGCAAATCCCCTTTTATTATTATTAACATGGTTATGTGAAGCAAAACCAAGAAGAAGTATCTGAAAATGTTAGCAATTCGATATATCGCTCATTCCCTGCAATAAGACACAACTAAAAAAATCATATTGTTGGGAAATCATGATTTGAAATTTAAAATTTCCGTTTTTTATATGGATTTCAGCACTTGGAATGTTTTTAAAAAAGGTTAAAATATATCAAAGATATTAATTCTGCCTTTTGACAGCATGCCAATAAATATCTGAGGATCCTAGTGGCATTCATAACTCCAAAAACCCGAATTTTGAGTTGTGTCTTTACTGCAGGGAATAACCGATATATGCAAATTGGACCGGTTCCTTTGTATATAAAAATGACTTATGTGAAGTTTGGAGCCAATCAGATAAAGAAAAGTCGGCGCGGAATGCACTTCTTTTTCCCCATACTAAAATCAAAAACATTGGAAATAGTGCTCGGATTTTGATGACACTTTATACTTTATCCGATTGGCTACAAACTTCACATAAGTCATTTTTATATAAAAAGGAACCAAACTAACCCAATCGAGCACTCATTTTGAAGAAAGCTTCTATTGTCATAAGTGAAATAACAATTTTAAAATATAAATTTTAGTTAAATTTTCTTTTACTTTTACTTTAAAATTTAAACTTTTTTGACTTTAGAACCGATTTTTTCCTATGATATATTTTGATGAAGTGCCAGGATGTGAACGTGATGTCTGCTTAGGAAGTTTTGGAAGCTGTAGGTCCGTTTGAAAAACATGTACGCCCAGTTTCGAAGCAGAATTAAAAAATAACTTTCTTCGGCATTTTGCCGATACTTTTGTTGGGTATCCACAAATATAATTTTTAAGCGGTGTTATCAAAGCCATGGACTTTTCTTGAAGAAAAACCGACAACGGAAGAGTAAGACTGAATCGTTTGTCACAAACAAGAAGGCTCACAAGAAAATTTGACTTTCCTAACATTGGTTCTGATAAAAAAAAAAGGATTTTAAGATGCTTTTTGTGGGAATTTCAGTACGAATATACTGGCAGCATTGCTTTAATACTTCCTGATATTCAGTAAAAAAAAATCGAAATCATTTCGGGGGGCTTCAGCCCCTCGAGCCCCCTCCCCCCTGGCTACGTGCCTGGTTTCATGTATTTTTCACCATATTGCATCCAAAAATTACCAAAATCGTTATATATCTCCAAAACTGCGACCGCTATCGGACGGACATCGCTAAATCGACTCAAGAGGTGATGCTGATCAAGAATATATTTACAAAGAGGGAAAAAAAATTAGAACTGCATGGTTATGATTTGAAACGGCTATCGTTACGAAAAATTCAACACCGCACCGTTCTAAAACACAACCGAAAACGTTTCACTTTTTGAAGATTGTATGAGTTACTGCACCCAGAGAAAAAATCGTGTTAAATTAACCAATTTTTAACCAATTTTGTGGTTAATATTTTTCAAACCGATCTTTCAGGTTGTTTTAACAAGATGCTATTGTTAAAAATGACACTCTCCTATATGTGTACGTGTACATGTGAAGAGGTTTGTCATTAAACTGGGAAAACTGGTAAATATGCGTTCATTCAAGTCATTGCCGGTAGCTCAGAGGTTAGGCAGTCGGCCTCATAAACGGAAGTACAGGGATCAAATCCCCGTTCCGGAAAAAGTTTTTTTAATTTAATTTTTTTTTATAAAATTTTAAACCACAGTTCCTCCAAGTAACTTTTTTACCATTCTTTAACTTATTTACAAATTACCATTACCATTTCAAATACCTTTTCACACTGAACTGGATTTTAACGCCGGACCTTCGGATCTTGAGTTCATCACTTTACCCTCTGTGATACTGCGCTGCTTTGAATCTTGTCGTCAAAAGACCAAACTGAATTTGAAATCTAAAAATTTCTATTTAAAAAAACTTTTTTCAACTCAGACGAGATTCGAACACGGGACCTAATGTTTATAAGTTCCGCATCTACACGCTGTGCCACTGAGCTTCTTTCGTTCAGGTCGACAAAAACAAATTTGTTTTGAAATTCAAAAATTTCTTCTGTTTATTTTCAAATTTTCCATTTGACAGAATGGTCGAATATATTTTTATTTTCGAAAAAAAAATTTCTCATATGTGTAAATGTGTGCGTTTTGCTTCGGAAATTTTTTCTCATTTCTGTGAATGTGTGCGTTTTGCTTCGATTTTTGTCAATGTAGTTGTAGTTTTTTGGAATTGTTTTTGTTTTGCGTACAAATGTTTTTCATGTTAATATAACATGAATAGTGTTAATTAAAATACATGAAGATTTCTCTGGGTGTGGAGCGTGGGTTCGAATCTCAGTCGGACCAAATTTATTTTCGATTCTATTTTTTTTTTTATAATTTTTTTTATTTATTTGTGCAACAAAAAACCCATCTGCATTTGCCGATTTTAATTTTGTTGAATTTTTGAGGTACTGCACAGAGGGAAAAAATCATAACTGCATGGTTATGATTTGAAACGGCTATCGTTACGAAAAATTCAACACCGCACCGTTCTAAAACGCAACTGAAACAGTTTCACTTTTAGAAGATTGTATGAGTTACTGGAGCGTGGGTTCAAATCTCAGTCAGACCAAATTTTTTTTCGATTCTTTTTTATGTATTTGGGCAAAAAAAAACGATCTGCATTTGCCGATTTTAATTTTGTTGTATTTTTGAGGTACTGAACGTCGATTTCAAGAAATCTACAGTTAGCAGAGCAAAACAAACCCCGGATACGTGACCAGCGACCCCTCAAAAAAAAAAGAATACAAAAAGTAATGTGTTAGAAAGGAAACAAAATATAAATTGCTCCGACTGAGATTCGATTTCATTTCGTTTTCAGTTATATTTCCGAACTGAAACCATTTCAAATTCTTTCATAGTATATGTATGCAGTTAAAACATTGCAAAATACACACAGCGGTAGGCAAGCGTGCTAAGGGGAGCGTCTATGAATCCGAATGGCCAGGGTTCAAATCTCGGTAAGTAAACCAAAATTTAATACCATTTCTTTATTTCGTAAATAAAATAGAACAATGAAATATCAATAAACAAAATTTGTTTAAAGAAATAATTTTGAGTCAAAAAAATACAAAATTAAATTTAATTTGAAATTAAAATTTTTTCGGTTTGGAACGTTTTGACAACGTTTCGTTTTGATTTTTTTCTCAGTATACTTTTCCATACCGGGCACCCCTTCTTATGGGCGTTACAAACGTTGTGTCAAAGTTAGTGTACCGTGCCACAGTATGTGTGGGGTATAAATATTGATATGGCTAAATTTGTCATTGTAGCAAAAAGTTTAATTTTCAAATCTAAAAAATTCTTTTTTATATCGAATTACATTGTAATTTTGTGATTCAATTTCAAATCAAAAATGTATTTATGTTCTAAGACCACTAATTTGCACACAGTGTCGTTAATTTTTTCGCGTAGTAAAATATTTTTTGAATTGATCCGATGCCTTCAATTTTTAAATATTTATTTCATATTTAAATTAAAATGCAACGCGTCTTGTTCATAAAAATTAGAAATTAGAAGGCGTGAACGTGGGTGTAGCGAGCATAAACGGCACACCAAATGTATACACGGATATTTGCGTACACTGAGGGAAAAAAAATCAGAACTGCATGCATTATGATTTGAAACGGGTATCGTTACGAAAAATTCAACACCGCACAGTTCTAAAATACAACTGAAAAAGTTCCACTTTTTGAACATGGTATGTGTACAATCCCAACATTGCATATTTGCGAAAATGCGCGCTTATGACAACAACACATTTAGCCTTGGCTAAAGTCACAGAGCATTGCACTGTGGCGATCACATTTCACGCCACTGCAATGTGTCGCTAAATGCTTATGCTGCAGTCTGTATTGTTGGCATATGTGCACATTTTGTGGATATATTAAAATCGAAATTTATGTAAATATTAAAAAGAAAATCAATAAAAGGGCCGATTAACGGCAAATCCAATTCAATTGGACAACAACCACTTCCACGTTGAATACATCATTTCAGGGGAAAGTATATGTATAGGTTTAAGCACCTAGTTATACAATTTGTGTTTGTTGGAACCCAGTTCAACTAAGTATATCTCGGTTCAAGCACCGAGTTATACATTTTGGTGACCCCGACAAAGGACGCAGCAACCAAACGCAACTCGGTTTATGTACCGCTGTTGCGACTGTTTGTCTTTAACTTAAAATACCATAGAATTTGGTGAAAAGCACCAGTTTGAATTTGGTGAAAAGCACCAGTTTGGTAACGCAAAAGGATACAGGAACGCAACTCGGTTTATTGACCGCTGTTGCGACTGTTCGTCTTTTCGTCTGTTCGTCTTCCTGAAAGTGTCGGCGCAAGATCGACTAAACTGGGCTAAAATGCAAAAAATATGCTTCAATTGTCTCAAAAGCAGTCACACCTCAAAGGATTGTCCGTCCCGAGGCTGCACCAAGTGCAACAAAAAACATAACACATTATTGCATTTGGGAGAAAAGGAACATGCCAACAAAGAAAGCCGACCATTAATAAGCAATGCAAGCAAACCATTCGTCAAGGTAGCAGTGACGTCACACGATGCACCATCAACAAGCAATGCAAACAAACAGTTCATCAAGGTAGCAGCGACATCACCTGATGCCCCATCAAGAGCCAATGATGTTCCAGTGTCACTTCCAGCTGTTGGAGAAAGTGTAAGACTGTCAAAAACCACATTGCTTAGCACAGCCATCGTGTCCGTTACAAATAATTGGGGCCAACGAATCCATTGTCGAGCTATGTTGGACAGCGGTTCACAAACCAACTTCATCACAAAACGATTTGTGAACAAATTAGGACTACAAAGGGTTCCATGCCTCATTGGAGTCGAGGGCATCGGCCAGGTAAAAAGCCGTACCGCCGAAAGAGTTAATCTACAACTCCATTCAAATGTGACCGATTTCACGAGCCGACTTGAAGCTCACGTTTTGCCAGAAATTGTTTCAAGACAACCATCAAAAACTATCAACATCAATAATTGGAACATCCCTGATGGTATCCACTTAGCCGACCCGAAGTTCCACGAGTCCAAGGAAATCGATCTTCTTCTCGGAGCCGGGATCTTCTATTCATCGTTAGGCACTGGCCAACTAACAATTGGAGTTGGACAGCCGATATTACAGAATACACGGTTCGGCTGGATAGCTGGGGGTGAATACAACAATCAAGACATTCCCAATGCAGCTATCACCTGCGGAATTTCCACTGAGGATGATTCCCTTAATACAACACTCGAAAAATGTTGGCTACTTGAAGCATGTGACACACGCAAAGACAACTTCACATCTGCCGAACGTCGTTGTGAAGAACATTTTCTGCAGAATGTTCATCGAGACAGCACCGGGCGATTCATAGTAAAATTGCCATTTCAACTCAGTCCGGATCAACTTGGAGAGTCACGGGATATAGCTCTGCAGCGTTTTATGGCTATCGAAAGGAAAATGACCAAAAATCCTGAATTTAAATCCCTATACACAGCCTTCATGCGTGAGTACGTGCAGCTTGGTCACATGGAAGAGATCGATGCCACAAATGTGAGGGGGCCAAATTATTTTCTGCCACATCATGCAGTGTTCAAGCCAGACAGCTCCACAACAAAACTAAGAGTTTTTTTCGATGCTTCCGCTAAAACTTCAACCAACGTATCGTTGAACAATCTTCTGGCCACAGGACCCACCATCCAAGAAGATGTCGTTACCATTTTAATTCGTTTTCGTCTCCCTCGATTTGTCTTTACAGCAGATATTGAAAAAATGTACCGACAAGTAAAGTTAGATAAGGACGATCAAAGGTTCCAGCTCGAATTATCACACCTTCATTGCCAATCGGATATCCGCAATTCAGCAGGTGACTACTCCACAACAATGGCGTCATGTACCATCTCAAGACAATCCAGCCGACCTCATATCAAGAGGTTTACAACCAGCCAAGCTAGTGGACAACATGTTTTGGCTATTCGGTCCGAGATACCTATACAAAGCTGTGACAAGTTGGCCACTCCAACCTCCTCGTGACCGATGCCTTTTGGAAGTTAGGCAACAGACAACGTCAACTACAGCATTGCAACCTACATGCCTACACAAAACTGCGACAAATGGGCCACTCCAACCTCCTAGTGACCAATGTCTCTTAGAAGTGATGCAGCAGACAACTGCAGCTGCATCATCTACATCTGTATCTGTTGAAAACCGCCAATCCAAAGACATATTTGAAAAAATAAACCACAAAAATTCATTTCAACGGCTCCAAAGAATAATAACATATGTGATTCGCGGCGTGAAACACTTCAAACGCGATGCTTCTCACGTCGCAACAGCACCAACCGCAGCAGAAGTAGAGGAGTCATTGATACACATTGTCAAATATTTACAACAGGATGCCTTTGCTGATGACATTAAACATTTGAAGCGTCATTCAAGTGTGAACAATGGAAGCCCCATCAGCAATTTATCGCCATTCATAGATGCCCAAGGCATTTTAAGGGTTGGGGGTCGCTTAGAAGCTTCCAGCCTTAGTTTTGATGCAAAACACCAAATGTTGTTGCCGTACGCCCATCCATGGATAAAACTGCTAATGACTGATTTGCATAGCACCTGCATGCTGGTCCTCAAACACTCACAGCGATCGTGAGACAAAGATTTTGGCCAATCAAAATAAAAACCTTGGCTCGCTCCGTCACTCAAAATTGCGTTCAATGTTTCCGAGCGCGACCAAAGTTCCTAAACCAAGTGATGGGTAATTTACCAGAAACAAGGGTACAACCAGCCAGACCGTTTGTCATCTCGGGAGTGGACTTCTTTGGCCCTGTGTGGACACATTTCAAAATCCGAGGAAAACAACCGATGAAAGCATATGTAGCCGTACTTTGCTGTCCTGCCACCAAGGCCGTGCACATGGAGCTAGTAAGTGATCTGACAACTGAAGCCTTCATAGGAGCTCTTAAACGTTTCATAGCTTGCCGTGGACATTGCAAGACCCTATACGAAGAACCAGTTGAAGGAAATTCACCACATAATTCACGATGACCATGCAACAGAGAAAATTGTTCTTGCCGAAGCAGAAGGCATTTTAAACTCCAGGCCTCTCACGCCCATGTCGTCTGACCCAAATGACCTCCAAGTGCTCACACCTGGTCACTTCCTCATCGGTGAGCCATTAACATCTTCAATAGATAGTCATGCGCAACAACCGAACATTAAACTCCCCACGAGGTGGAAGCTTGTGATGCAGCTCAGAACGGAATTTTGGAGGAGATGGTCCATGGAATATTTGAATACCTTACAGCACCGCTACAAATGGAAGGAAGAATCACAAAATGTCAAGCCAGGAACAATGGTTCTAATAAAGGAAGACAATCTGCCTCCATTAAAGTGGCCATTGGGACGAGTAATTAATGTAATTCGAGGTGCGGATGGTCATGTCAGAGTTGCCGACGTTCGTACAGCAAAAAACGTCTCACGAAGGGCAATTCATAGACTGGCACCATTACCAGTCAATGAACATGAGGAAGACAACAATGCAAAAACATCAGCACAACCTCGGACGACTCCCATCAGACTCAACGAAAATCGCCCACATCAGTCAGAAGAAACAGTACGCAAAAGGCGGAAAACCTCATCGTTCAACTTAACTACCGGACTCCTAGTGCTCATGCTGGCATTGCCAATTATAATGGCAAAAAATATTGAAAACCTCGAATTCAAACCTGAACCTGGTATACATTTCGAAGGCATCGGTTCAGCATTAATATCTCGCTCAGAATGGAAGTTGATTATCTTCTACGAATTAGGCCCATATTGGAATGAACTATCAGCATTAACAGCCAAGCGGGAAAAAAGAGGAGCAATAGACTTGGTGGGAAACATAGCCAATTCGTTATTTGGAATCCTTGACTCAAAATACGCTGACCAACTATCAGATACGATCGACATGGTCAAGGAGAACGAAAGCTACCTTCAACAGTTACTGAAAAATCAAACGTCAGCAATTGATTCGACCATCAACATTATCAAAGGCGATCAATTGTCAATTCAAACCAAATTCAATCACCTTGACAACCAGATTACGGAAATCATAAACAGAATCCATGGCGAAACTTCTCAACACGCAATATTTGAAAGGTTTATCTCGCTATCACTCCAGCTCACAATAATGTCTTCAAATTTGTAACGAATACAAGCCTCAATATTGGACGTTCTCGCTGACACTCATCATGGCAAGATCAGTCCAAGTGTGCTATCACCACAGCAATTGCAAGAAGAGTTGATCATGACGATCCAAGGAGGAGTAACTGAAAACCATATAGTATTTCGAGTAACAATACCGCTATGCAACGAAGAGCGTTTCGAGTTGTACAAAATGTTCCCGATATCTACAGTAGTGAACAATAGTAAGGTTTCGGCCAAACCCTGTAACGAGATCATCGCAGTCAATACACACAGGGATACAATACAAAATAATAAGGAATGAAACATGGACTCAAATGGAAAATAAAAATCATTGGATGTATACGTTAAGGAATCCCACCAGGTTAAATGCAGTCTGTGAACGGGATGTACATCAACTTATCCTCAAGGGCTCTGGTATACTCAAGTTGCAACCACAATGCGTTATTAAACATAATAACATCCTAATCCAAGGACACCAGTCTCACACTAGCAGTGCTCATTTTTCGTACACGAGCATCGGCAATTTAAGCGACGTCACAAAGCCAACCCAATTGCAGCCAATCTTGGACGAAACAGATAGTTATCATTATGCCAATCAACTAAAAAATCTGAGCTACTTACAAACCGCACTTGCACATCAAACCAATCTTCCAATGCAAATCCAAAATTTCAAAACTCACCATTTCGCTGTGGGTTATACGGCACTCATCTTAGCTGCCGTGGGCATCGTTTATACCATATGGAGGGCAAGGAGTTTGGCTATACTCCACCGCATCGATATCGGCAGCCCACCACAACCCAGGCCAAGAACAAATGTCCACCAACCAAATCTTGCTGATGACATTCAATTTCAACATCAAGTTCATGAGCACCCACACGAGACATCAGATGAGATCAGCGTTTGTTGAACAACTGTTCAACGCCGGGGAGAATGTATAATCCCAACATTGCATATTTGCGAAAATGCGCGCTTATGACAACTACACATTTAGCCTTGGCTAAAGTCACAGAGCATTGCACTGTGGCGACCACATTTCACGCCACTGCAATGTGTCGCTAAATGCTTATGTTGCAGTCTGTATTGTTGGCATATGTGCACATTTTGTGGATATATTATCGCGCTATTTTGAACTAAAACTTTATTTAAAACTCTATAATCGAAAATCCCCACGCGATAATTAAATTACCTATTTGCCCGAATAGCACAGTCGCGAAGCGTGGGATTTAAGACGACCCTCGCGGTACGGTATCCCCGTCCGAACGAACAACATGAACCCGCGAAAACCTGATAACTAAATTTTTAAAACCCTACACCGAAACTGCCGCAATATATATATATATATATAAGTATATATATATATATATATATATATATAAAAGAAACGGAAATTTTTTCCGACACAAAGAAAATAATACCGAACACAAACCCTTTTCAAAATTGACACAAAACGACCCAATACCCAAATATCAAAAATTATATTTGTTTAAACGCAATTGATTTGCGGGACCAGACCAAACTGTCTGAAATCCCTCGCACGATTCTTGCAGAATCTATTCACCAGCTGGACTTCGATAAAATTCGATGTCCAGCAACAACTTGGCTCTGATGCGGGACGACACAAACAAAAAAAAGGAATAAGGAAGAGGGGGGGAAACGGCCAAACAAATTCCAAGCAAACTACTTGAAATTCCCAGGACGGAAACACTTCACCAAAACAAATCACGACCGAACACAACCTGTCCAACTCTATTCAATTCCTCAAATTCAAAACACTAAATGGCCGACTACCACAAATAAAATAAAGCAAAATAAACACTAGCTGGCAAAACTAAACCAGCGCGCAAAAATACTCCCTTTGGAACACTTGTCCTCCAGCCACAGTCCGAAGATGGCAACAGCTCCACTTCACCACTCAAAAAAAATACAATTTAAAAAAAAGGAAAGAAAATTATCCAAATTTTGGAAACAACTAATTTAAAATTCAATTCAATTAGAAAACCAAAGCTTTGACACTCTCCTTCTTCCCTGCTCAAAAAGAACTAAAAGAATTAGAATATATGAGCGCCTATGACGCTCACTTTCCATTTATTTTCCCACATACATAGAGTGCGGCTTACGCAGAAACCAGTGTCCGCAGTCGGGGCTTTACCCATACCTATATGCGAAAAATCTCTTCAGATTTTTCTAGGTGTGTTTGGCAAATTTACATATACCCCCCTGCACCCACCAAAATGAAATATACATTTTGGCGGCACTCATGTACGTATAGGCGAAAGCATAAATGTTCTCAAATTCCTCTCCCTCAAACAGGTTCAAAAAGTACAAAAGCTTTAGTCCAGGTTTTGACATTTTACTATTGTAATGGCGAGGCTGGCAATACCCTCATCGGATCGCCGCCGCTCACTGAGCTAACTTAACGAAAGCAAAAGCGAAAGAAAGGAGAAGAAAGCAAGAGAACTTTGACAGCTCAAACAAAATATTCAGCTTTCTTCTTCCGCGCGCCGGTCGCATATCACCCGCGAGTGGCGAATTTGTGTTGCTTAACAAAGTAAGCAAAACAAATATATTTATATAAAAAAAAATTAACAATCAATAAAATCGTGCAGTGCGTTCTTTCGGTTAGTGCGTGTGAGATTTTGTTCCTTCGATTTTGTTCGCCCGTCGCCCCGAACAAAAGGGAAACATAAAAAAACATAACAAACAAAACAACAACAACGGTGGCGCATATTTCTACCGCGACAATATTAAAATCGAAATTTATGTAAATATTAAAAAGAAAATCAATAAAAGGGCCGATTAACGGCAAATCCAATTCAATTGGACAACAACCACTTCCACGTTGAATACACGTGGCGCGTTTATGAATTCGAATGGCCAGGGTTCAAATCTCGGTAAGTAAATACAAATTTATATCATTTCTTTATTTCGTAAGTAACTGTAACGAAGTAATTTTGGAGCCGGGGTGAAGCCGTCGGCGTCCAAGGTTCGTTGCAAAAATTTGTATGTTTTGGGACCGCGCGATGGCCAAAATTCCGTCAAATTGATTGTAAACAGGATTTAACTTGGAAATTCACTTTATTTAATTTAAATTTTAATTCCTTGGAAATTCACTTAATTTAATTAAATTTTTAATTCATTTCTTAATTAATGTACAACTAATTATTTATATTAATTAATTATATTTTCTTGAGTTTATTATCTATTATAATTCTTCTGCTCCCTTCACGTTCAAAATCGCCTGCCTACCCAGAGTACTGGCCGCGGTGCGCCTCTTGGTGGTCCGTTTCACCAGTCAGAGTAGAATCAAACGAGAGGGGGGGGTTGCAACCATGCGTCCGTGCGCAGGAGAAGAGCTGACAGAAGTTTTACCGGGGAAAGGGATTATGAGGGGAGAGGGTCGATAAATGAGACTGATCGTTGGTATGGCGTGCGCTGCCAAGAGAAAACTAAGCTAGGTCTACTATGCGGGAGCTATACATCACGAGCGATAAATGCGCTGGTGAGAGGGGAAAATCCTATACTATGTCCTCTACGGAGAGCTATGTGCCACGAGCAATAAATGCGCTGACAAGAGAAATTAAACTGGGTCTACTATTCGGGAACTATACCTCACGAGCGATAAATGCGCTGGTGAGAGGGGAAGATCCTATGCGATGTCCTCTACGGAGAGCTATGTGCCACGAGCAATAAGTGCGCTGACAAGAGAAAACCTAAACTAGGTCTACTATGCGGGAGCTATGCATCACGAGCGATAAATGCGCTGGTGAGAGGGGAACAATCCTATGCTATGAGAGAACTAAACTAGGTCTACTATGCGGGAGCTATGCATCACGAGCGATAAGTGCGCTGGTGAGAGAGGGACAATTCTACGCTATGAGAGAAACTAAACTAGGTCTACTATGCGGGAGCTATGCATCACGAGCGATAACTGCGCTGGTGAGAGGGGGGACAATCCTATGCTATGAGAGAACTAGACTAGGTCTACTATGCGGGAGCTATGCATCACGAGCGATAAATGCGCTGGTGAGAGGGGGACAATCCTATGCTATGAGGGAACTAAACTAGGTCTACTATGCGGGAGCTATGCATCACGAGCGATAACTGCGCTGGTGAGAGGGGGGGACAATCCTATGCTATGAGAGAACTAAACTAGGTCTACTATGCGGGAGCTATGCATCACGAGCGATAACTGCGCTGGTGAGAGGGGACAATTCTACGCTATTTCTACTCAGGTTTGCCTACTAAATATCGGAAACACTCACCCAATGTCGCTATCGAATTATCACCGAATCTCGGTGTGCCGTTTCCTTGGTCTAGTCGAGGTGCGACTATTCGGTTTGACCGCTGGCGAAGAACTGACTTTTCCTCATTTCAGAATTTCTAACTAACCTCAGCGCAGACTCCTGCGCCGTTCGAAACTTGTACTTTCACCACTCACCACACTTAGTGTGACCGGTGTTGCCAGTGCTCGGGAAATCTAAACCTACCGTGTAGGTGCCACACGGACATTTTACTTAATACTATCGTTTTGAGATCGTAAGTTTAATTTATTCTGTTGGCCGGGAATTCAGGAGCCAGAATAAATGGAGAGTTCGGAATAATAATAAAAAATAAAAGTATAATAACAAAAATTCAAAAGTAGAAAGAAAAGTATCAATTATAAAGATAAGAAAAGAAAATAAAAATAGCTGGTGCTGCCGTCGGATGTGGGTGGAAAACGATGGCAAGACTTTACTCCTCACATTTCCCCTCTACTTCCGGGGGGGGGGTCCAGTTCGTGTGACCGTGTAGCGATTGGTCGGTCCGATGCGGATGCGGAAGTATTGGCCGCTGAAGGTGCTTATGCATGCTATTCGCCGGCATGGTATGTGGCGGCTGATTCCTTCGTTGACTTGAGCTGCTAAAAGCGCTCTGGTGCTGTGGTGGTACAGACTTCCGGGTGGAAGGATTAGGTTGGCGGCGGTGATGGCTGATCTGTCCACATGTTCGCCTCTCTGACGTCGGGCGTTGTCCGACAGATTGTATGATGCGGAAGTGCAAGTGCTTGTGACTTAGTTTCGGTGAGCCGTGGAAATCGTAGGTGTGCTTGGCATGCACAACGGCTCGGTGGGCTTGGCACGTCGGCCACCATCTCTGCAGAGCCTGTATAACCTGGCGACAGCTCGGTGAGTGTGGGTGCGGGTGCTTCGCCTCGATTGTCGTCGGGTGGAGTGGGTGATTGATCGTCACGTCGGACCGTGACTTCGTCGGGATTGTCGGTGCATACTGCGCGAAATGCGCTGCAGTATTCCGCTACTGGGACTGGGTATGTGCGTGAATAATTTATTCCGGCTCTTCCGCCTCGTTGGCGGAGGGACCCTCTCGCCGGTCGTTGATTAGCGCACCCTCTGGCCCTAGCGGCCTGGCTTGTGGAAGCGCCCTCGAACAGGGGTTCTGGAGTCGGACTCGGCGAGTGGTCACTCAAAACCTCTTCTGCTCCTTCGTGTAGTCGTGCTGTGCGGCGTCCACGGTTGGCTTCCGTGGCGAATCGCAGTCGGTAGCGTTGTTTGGCGGCGTCAAACCGCTTTTGTTCGTTGTCGCTCATTTCGGTGGCGTCGTGTTGTTGTGTGATCGCTGGTACACGTTGATCTGTGGGAGAGGAAAACAAACAGTTATTATTATTGTTTAGATGGTGGTGCCCTAACTCATGCTCATGGTCAGAGCCATGGAAGGGTTTAAGTTCGCTCAGATGCGCGGTGCGAACCCTGGTCTCCCCCTCCCGTTTCAAACGAGCGATGACGGGTGAAGGGAAACTGATTATGGTATATGGCCCCGCGTATTTTGGGGCGAGCTTGGCTGCGAAACTGTCGATGGCTTTGGACAGCGGATGCTGCCTCACCATCACCAGTTGCCCTATTTTCGGCTTCCATGGTCTTCGCCGCAGGTTGTAGTGTCGCGCCTGGTCCTGGGCTGCTTTGGCTAGGTTGTGCCGGACAATGTCGAAAATTTCCTGTAGTTGCGTAGCTCGTTCTGTGGGTGTTATGGGCACGTTTCCCGTACCTGTTGTAACCCTGTCGTAGAGTGCGTTCGGCAATCGCGGTTCCCTCCCTTGCGTGAGGAAGGCGGGGCTGTACCCTGTGCTCTCGGAAGCGCAGGTGTTAATGGCTAATGACAGTTCGGGGAGGTGCTCGTCCCATGTCTTTTGGTTTTTCCCCGCAAACTGTGCTATCATCGTCTTCACCGTTCGGTTGCTTCTCTCTGTAGGGTTTTCTTGGGGGGTGTATGGCGCCGTGAATCGTTGGCGCACCCCGATTTCTTCCAAGTACGTTTTCATGAGTCTGCTACTAAATTGCGTGCCATTATCCGAGAGAAAAATCTTGGGCACACCATAGCGGGCGAGTATCCGTTCCCTGAATGCCTTGCGTAGTCCCTCGGCAGTAGCGCTGCGCAGGGGCACCAGCTCGGTCCATTTAGAAAATCGGTCGACGAACACAAGTAATGTGGTATTTCCGTGTTTCGAGCGGGGCAGCGGCCCGACGAAATCGGCGCACACTGTTGCCCACGGCTCCTCTGGAACGGAAATAAGCATTTCTCCTGCTGGGGCCTGCTGACTCACTTTGTATTGCTGACATAGTTCACATTGGCGCACATACCTGCTGATGTCGCGGAACATTCCTGGCCAGTAATACCTGTTGGTGATGCGTGCGATGGTTTTCCGAATCCCCAGATGGCCAGCACTCGGGCTGTCGTGGTTTTCTTCCATCACACGTTTACGGAGAGGCGTAGAGACACAGAGTTTCCACGGGGCGCAATCTTCGTCGCCCGCGTGCCTTACTAAGTGCCGATATAGTTGGTCGTCAACGAATGCGTAGTCTGAATATTTTTCTGGCTGCTGTTGTACCTCGGCCCGTCGTTTCCGTAACCACGGGCAATCTGTCTGATCGGTGGTAAATGTGGCTTGCTGGCACGCCTCTAGTGGTTGCCTCGAGAGTGCGTCGGCTACTACATTCAGCTTACCCTTTCGATATTGCACGGAAAATTTGTACTGCTGCAACTCCAGTGCCCACCGCGCGATTCGGCCGGAGGGGCTTTCGATGGAGTTGAGCCATTTGAGCGATAAGTGGTCCGTGATAACGATGAATTGGTAGCCCTCCAAGTAGGGCCGCATCTTGCGAATGCCCCATACAATGGCTAGACACTCCTTTTCTGTGGGCGAGTAATTCTTCTCCGCCTGGTTCAAGTGGCGACTAGCATAGGCGATAACGCGCTCTGTGCCATCGATCGTCTGCGTCAACACTGCACCGAGGCCGAAATCGCTGGCGTCGGTTTGCAGCGTAAATGTCTGGGTGAAGTCAGGGCAGGCTAACACCGGGGCTTCTGTCAGTTTCTTCTTCAACGTCTCAAACGCCTGTTGTTGTTCGTCGGCCCAGTTCCAGTGCTTACCCTTCTTCAGCATTGCTGTCAGGGGTTGAACGATTGCAGCGAAGTCGGGCACGAACCGTCGATACCACGAAGCGACACCCAGGAAACTCCTAACGCCTCGAATATTTTCAGGTGGCGCCAGCTCGCGTATGGCGGCCACTTTGTCAGGGTCCGTATGGATGCCTTCGCCGCTTACAATATGTCCTAAATATTTCACCTGTGTTTGGAAAAACTCACACTTCTCCGGGTTGATGCGCAGATTTGCGGCCCTCAGTCGCCGGAAAACCTCTTGTAAGTTGTGTAAATGCTCCTCCAGGGTAGCGCCGGTGACTATGATGTCGTCTAGATACGCGAAAGCAATGGGCTCCAGTTATGGCCCTATTATCTGATCAAGGGCGCGTTGAAACGTAGCGGGTGCCGAGTGCAGCCCAAACGGCATGACGCGCCATTGGTAGAGTCCACGACCTGGCACGGTGAATGCAGTAAATTGTTTACTACCCTTGGCCATCGGAATCTGCCAGTATCCATCCTTCAAATCGAGGCTGCTGATAAATTTGGCGTTCCGCAATCGATCAAGGATGTGGTGGATGCGCGGCAGGGGATACGCGTCCGGAACAGAGCGGCTGTTTAACTGCCGATAGTCGATACAGAGTCGCCAGTTCGATGGTCTTGCGGCCGCGTCGACCGCACTGCCAACAAAAATCTACCTGGCGGTTTGTGCAATTTCGTATAAAATGTCCGCTCTGCCCACATCGGCGACAACCCCGAGGGTCAATGCGATCGTCCTGAGCTGAGACCGAGGCGTCGGTTATGGCTTGCAGTGGCTGAGTAAATAAACGATGTTGGTCGCCACCCCCAGATGGTGGCAACGATACGCCACCCCTTTGTGGCGAAGCAGCTCTGCCTGACTCCCGCTCCTGGATACATTCCAAGTCTTGGGCCGGAGTTCAAGACTTGGACATTCCAAGTCAGAGAAAAAAGCTCGGCGAGAGTGTCGAAATCTTTGCGCCGAATGTACCAATGGTACTCGGGGCGGGCGTTTCGAAATACGCGCTCGAGGCGTTCCTCTTCATTGTACGTCCCTTGACGCATCAAGTAGAGGAGGGACAACGCGTAGTCGCTGAAAGATTCGTGGCCCTGTTGTAAGCGGCCTCGAATAGTGTCGTCAATACGCTCGTAGTAGCGAGCCGGCAAGAAAAAGGTGAGGAAATCTTTCTTAAATAATGCCCAAGTTTCCCACTGCCGGTTACAGGTCCGGAACCAGACGAGCGCTTTGCCCCTTAGCACTTCGGGCAAGAATCGTGGCAATAGGTCCACTTTTAGCCCGTCCATAGCGCACAGCTCTTCCGCCCGCTCGATAAACGCGAGTGGGTCGGGCCCCCCATCATAGTAACAAAACCATTTACGTACCTTGTCCATGACCCCCGCGCCTGTGGCGGGTGGTCTTACCTGGTTGCTGGTGAAATGGTGTGAGGGTTGGGTCGTGCTGTCTGTAGTTGCTGTTGATTGGTGGCCAGCCTCTGGTATCTCAGCCGGTGTAACACCCATTGTGGCAGTGGGCACCGCTGGTCTGCTGATGTTGTTCTCAGGGCCCGCTGTCGGCCCGGGATGGTTTGGCGATGGCAACGGCGAAGCGGGCTGTATGATGATTGTAGGCAGGGCCCCGCCAGTTGCGGCTTTGTCGTCGATTTCGGCGTTATTTTCACTAGTTGGCACAAATTTGCGCTCTTTATTCACACTATCATCTGACCCTGAACCGAGGGTGTCACTACCCGCACTATCGATGATTTTCTCGGTCGCGACTGCCAACACGCGTTTGTGTTTTTCTTGTAGCAGAAGAAATCGCTGCACCCTTTCGGGGGTGTGATCGGATTGCCCGATGAACGCGGCGAATCTCTGCCGGAGCACACTCACCGTACCGGAGGGATCAAGTTCAAATTCGTTCGCGTAAGCTACCAGGTCGGCCTGGTTGAGGCTATACACCCAACTGGTATACACCTTGCCTTCCATGGCCACGTTAATGCACAATAACTAGCCTCGTGGCGGGGATATAGTAAGGTGGCCTTTCTATTTTCACTTTTCCCAAATTAGTCTTTTTACTTTTTTTTCCTTTTTGATAATCACTTTGTTTCGTGGCTAACGGTCACTCTTCGATTTTCGTTTTGATCGTAATCACCGAATTCTCATGGTTATTTCTATATCGCACAAAATTATAATTAATAGATTTTCTCATTTCATTTCGTTATCGTGAAATTTTACGATGAATAATTTTTCCCAAAATTTATTTCTTTAGCACTAAAATTTAAAATAATCAAATCCTTGGATATTTTTGCTCTTCAAACACTTTTGTCGCTAGTCGCGTCACTTGGCCCGTTAGTTGTCGGTGCCTGCTTGTCGCCATGCGGTACTTCTCGGTTTACCGTTTTCGTTGTTCAACGGGTTTATTTCGCGCGTCACTTGGTTCGATTTCAAAGCACTTGATTCGCGGTACAGTCCCGTATTTCCCGTTTCGCGTTAACGGACTTGCACTATGCACCGGCGCTTTGCTTTTCCACGCGGTTTTCGCTCACCGTTTCCAACATGGAATTAACTGTTAAATTTTTCTTGTCTTTTCGCACTGTATTCGTAGAATTTAATTTTAATTAATTTTTTTTTCCGATTTATGCTTTTTTTTTTTTTTTTTTAAATTAAATCCTGTTTTTTTTTTTCTTTTTTTTCCCTGTTTTAACCGAAATTTTGTTTCCGTTTTAAGGACTTATGCGCCAGGGTCCCTGCTCGGGCGCCATTGTAACGAAGTAATTTTGGAGCCGGGGTGAAGCCGTCGGCGTCCAAGGTTCGTTGCAAAAATTTGTATGTTTTGGGACCGCGCGATGGCCAAAATTCCGTCAAATTGATTGTAAACAGGATTTAACTTGGAAATTCACTTTATTTAATTTAAATTTTAATTCCTTGGAAATTCACTTAATTTAATTAAATTTTTAATTCATTTCTTAATTAATGTACAACTAATTATTTATATTAATTAATTATATTTTCTTGAGTTTATTATCTATTATAATTCTTCTGCTCCCTTCACGTTCAAAATCGCCTGCCTACCCAGAGTACTGGCCGCGGTGCGCCTCTTGGTGGTCCGTTTCACCAGTCAGAGTAGAATCAAACGAGAGGGGGGGGGTTGCAACCATGCGTCCGTGCGCAGGAGAAGAGCTGACAGAAGTTTTACCGGGGAAAGGGATTATGAGGGGAGAGGGTCGATAAATGAGACTGATCGTTGGTATGGCGTGCGCTGCCAAGAGAAAACTAAGCTAGGTCTACTATGCGGGAGCTATACATCACGAGCGATAAATGCGCTGGTGAGAGGGGAAAATCCTATACTATGTCCTCTACGGAGAGCTATGTGCCACGAGCAATAAATGCGCTGACAAGAGAAATTAAACTGGGTCTACTATTCGGGAACTATACCTCACGAGCGATAAATGCGCTGGTGAGAGGGGAAGATCCTATGCGATGTCCTCTACGGAGAGCTATGTGCCACGAGCAATAAGTGCGCTGACAAGAGAAAACCTAAACTAGGTCTACTATGCGGGAGCTATGCATCACGAGCGATAAATGCGCTGGTGAGAGGGGAACAATCCTATGCTATGAGAGAACTAAACTAGGTCTACTATGCGGGAGCTATGCATCACGAGCGATAAGTGCGCTGGTGAGAGAGGGACAATTCTACGCTATGAGAGAAACTAAACTAGGTCTACTATGCGGGAGCTATGCATCACGAGCGATAACTGCGCTGGTGAGAGGGGGGACAATCCTATGCTATGAGAGAACTAGACTAGGTCTACTATGCGGGAGCTATGCATCACGAGCGATAAATGCGCTGGTGAGAGGGGGACAATCCTATGCTATGAGGGAACTAAACTAGGTCTACTATGCGGGAGCTATGCATTACGAGCGATAACTGCGCTGGTGAGAGGGGGGGACAATCCTATGCTATGAGAGAACTAAACTAGGTCTACTATGCGGGAGCTATGCATCACGAGCGATAACTGCGCTGGTGAGAGGGGACAATTCTACGCTATTTCTACTCAGGTTTGCCTACTAAATATCGGAAACACTCACCCAATGTCGCTATCGAATTATCACCGAATCTCGGTGTGCCGTTTCCTTGGTCTAGTCGAGGTGCGACTATTCGGTTTGACCGCTGGCGAAGAACTGACTTTTCCTCATTTCAGAATTTCTAACTAACCTCAGCGCAGACTCCTGCGCCGTTCGAAACTTGTACTTTCACCACTCACCACACTTAGTGTGACCGGTGTTGCCAGTGCTCGGGAAATCTAAACCTACCGTGTAGGTGCCACACGGACATTTTACTTAATACTATCGTTTTGAGATCGTAAGTTTAATTTATTCTGTTGGCCGGGAATTCAGGAGCCAGAATAAATGGAGAGTTCGGTATAATAATAAAAAATAAAAGTATAATAACAAAAATTCAAAAGTAGAAAGAAAAGTATCAATTATAAAGATAAGAAAAGAAAATAAAAATAGCTGGTGCTGCCGTCGGATGTGGGTGGAAAACGATGGCAAGACTTTACTCCTCACATAACATATAACAATAAAATATAAATAGTGTTGTTTAAAAAAATAATTTAGAGTAAAAAAACATAAATTGAAATTTAATTTCAAATTAAAATTTTTTTACGTAATTCTAAAATTAGGCCTTTCTAATAACCTTTTTTTGTATTTTCAATTCATAAAATCATTTCAGTCGCAAAACAAAAATTTTCAGTCATGAAACAACATTTGAGTCTCAATTCATCAATGTGCCGTTTCAATTCAGCAACGGGTAGTTTCAATAAAATTGAAACGTTTTGTTGTCAAAATCAGAACATTCAGTTTTGGCTGGAAATTGACAACGGTTCGGACCGTTTTGACAACGTTTCGTTTTGATTTTTTTCTCGATGTAATACCACACAATAATGTCAGTGGTTACAATTACCCTCGTATCATTTAATGACCGTATTATCTTCCGTAACTTTCAATGACTTCAGTAATTTCGCAAGGGGTTCTTCCAAAACATTCATTTGTGTCCTTCTTAATCCTTTACTGCTCTTCACACGTTTGCCTCCACGCTGGTAGTCTCGCAAGTAGCCTGATTTCGGAATATATCACAATAGCTTTAGTACAATTTTTAATATAAAATGGGTAAATGGGTACAATAGAAAAACGAGGAAAGGAAACAATTTATTTTATTATTTATACAGTTAAAGAAATGAGACTAGTTTGATTAATTAAATGAAATGGGAAAAAAATATAATTTTTAATTAGTTGGCTGTAAGGAGAAGTTCAAATTAAAATTTTATAAAGAGAGAATTGAATTATTTATGGCTGAAAGAAATGTTAATTTAATACCATGAATTTGTTTAGCAAAAGGTCCATTTAAATTTATGTATTTTTTAACAAAAATTGAGGACTGGGGAGAAGTTATATGCCGGTACAGGCGGATGCTTCCCTGCCATACTTCTGGTGTACAACAAACAACACAAATATAGCCGAGCTTTCCCTAACGACACTCACTAGGGTTCGGCGTAGTAGAATCTTTTTTTGCCGAGCAGATTCATAGTTTTGACTTTTGCCATGTCAAAACATTCTGCTCTAATAAAATTTTACAGCATAATGAGCTTCGCCAAAATTTTCTTGAGTTGGAAACGATGCTTAAAGCCCGGTATGCAGATGAGGCGGAATTCCGTTTTGGATAAATAACATATTTTTCATTTTGTGTAGAGCGAAACATTTTTGGAATTTTGTAAATTAAATAAAAATGTAAAAAAAATTTTTTGAGTAATTGTGCGGCCGATAGAAATTTTTTTCAAAGCAACATAAAGGAAATTTGGAAATTTTCGATCAATATAGTTAACTGTGGATGCAAATAAATCAGGGCTATTGTGTTTTTGAAAATGCCAGGAAAAATGTACATTACTCGTTTCAGTCAAAAAATACCAATTTCCATTATTTTCACCATAGGACACCATTTGATTTGCATCTGGCAACAGATTGCCGCCACCGCCTCAATTCTGTTCACCCAGGGCGGATTTGGATACGACGCACAGTGTAGCTAGTGCATATAAGCCGTGGCCAAAAATAGTAAACGTGGTCCGATCTCAATGAAATTTTGCACAGTTGGTTTTTGTACCGAAATAAACACATAGGCGTGGTCAGATAATTTTTTCGCCCACCTTCCTTATAACCTGAGTATCAAAGCACAAGAAACATGAGGAATTCTTAACTATCTGGTTCTAATTTCGAAGGGAACTGTTTTTGAGCATAATATTATCACGTACTTAAAATGGGCGTGATCGAACCACTTTTACGCCCACCTCATATAATCCTGATTATCAAAAACGTAAAAATGAGACCCGAAAATGATCAAACATTAAAACTTAAAATATTCACATGATAAATAATAGGTAACACATCGACTGGTTTCTGACTCAACCTCGTAACGGAAAAATGTTTGGTTTTCAGAAGATGCAAAAAACCAATTTCAGAAGCTTGCAAATTGGTTTTTTGCATCTTCGACCATCCTCTTTTTAAAAATAGAAAAGAGGACAATTTTTAGTGTATGTAAAGAATAATTCACGTGAAATGTAATATTTTTCACGCCTTAAAAGCGCTGTAAGTAACTTACGAGGTTGCGACTTTTATGAAAATTTCAATTTAGAATTTGAAATTTGGATATACGAGGTTGTGATATTTACCGATATGCTGTAGGCTGGAGAAAAAGAGTGCATTCAAATCGTATTCACTTCAATAGGAAACGCCGTAAATTTCATTCCGATTGGATAAGTCCTTGGGTCTTTGCAACGTGGTTTATGTTTTCAGGCTAACATTTTTTTACCCAGACTTGAACACTTAAGTTGCGTTGCATAGGCCCAAGAACTTATCCAATCGGAATGAAATTTTGACTATTTTTATAACCCTTATATTAACTTGCTTTGGGCGGACTATATATATATATATATATATCCTCAAATCTGCGGCGAGCTTTTTCATACACTTCCACATGAGCTAGAGCGCTGAAATTTGGAACACTGATAGAACTCCGGTGACAATACATTCTATTAAATTTTGGGGTCCATCAGAGGCGTAGGGGGCCGTGGGGAGACTCAAACATTTTTTTTTTAAAAATGGCATAACTTCCAATTCTTTCAAGCTACAATGTTGAAATTGGTAGGTGAGTTCTTATTGACAAAATGAAATTTTTTACCCTTTGGAAAGGGGGGTGTGGGGGCAAAGGGGAGCGGGAGCCATTTTAAAATTCTAACTTTCGTATTTTGTAAGCTACAAGGCTGACATTTTTTACTTAGGTTCGCATTCGGGAAAAAAAGTAAAAAAGGGGAAAAAAGGGGGGAGAAAGAAATATTTTCAAAATCTGCAAAGATATTAGGAGGAAAGTAGCCAAAAACCCTTAATTTTAAATCGAAATTGCTGAAATTAATTTAAGAAAATTTATTTTCTGCTTTTTAGTCGGTTAAAGGGTTATATTTTAAAAAACTTGTTTTTTTACTCTTTTTTTATTTAATGATATCAATACGCCTCGGACCATTTCCAATATTTCAGATATATTGGTTATTGTTTTTAACAAAACAGGATTACTTTAACCGTGTTGAGGAGGGATAAGAAATTTTCCGATTGTAACGAAATTTAAAACATATCTTACAGAAGTCAATACGAAACTTTTGAGACCACCCACAGCTTAATCGGTTATTGTGATATTTTTAAAATTTTTTTTTATTTTTGATCAAAAATCAGCACAATTAACTGCTTTGTGGATATTTTAACCCTTTCTTATTGGCATCATTGCGCTTCTTTTGAGACAAAAAACAATTTGATCTGACGATTTAAAAAAAAAATATTGTGAAGCTGCTTTTGGTAATTTTTTTACTAGTTAAAATTCAAAAAAAGTTCTTAAGTTTATCTGATTACTTTGCAAAATGCACGAGCCTTCCACTTAACATTTTCAGTAAGGATTATTTACTTTTTAGACTACAAATATATATTTTTTGTTCATTATTGAACAAGAAACAAAATTCAAAATATTTTACGAGGTTGTAGCTTTTATCAAATTTTTATTTTAAGATACAAGGTTGTTGGACTGCCTTTTTTTTGCTTAAAATGTAACAACATTTTTTTGGGAATTCTCACTGAATGCGTAGGGCACTAATACAACTTTTGGCATCAAAAACCTAAATTGGCAAAATTCTAAGGTACGAGGTTGAGTCAGAAACCAGTCGACATTTTATTAAATCAGATTGAATAGTGCATCTGCATAAACTAACAAATATGATTAAACTATTCGTTTTCGTTCCCCGATTCATCATTCGATAATGATTCGTATGAACTTAAACTATATCTATACTATTTCTATGTATTGAACAATATCTTGGCTAATTGAGTGCTTAGCATGCTCAATTCTACTATAAACAGAAATAGTGGACTCCGAAGAGAGCAGAAAATTTACAAACAAGTCCTTGTCCTTATCTCGGGAAGTTTTTCGTGTATTATCCGATAATATACTATATAATATATAAATGGCAGAAAATCCGCCATTTAAATTCAGATTTACTATGGGAAAACGACTATTGTAAATTAAACCCAACTTAAATGCGCACTGTGAAATGGTCCTTATTGAGAATTTTTCAATTAATTAGCAACTCTCCTAATTGTTCATATTCTGTTTCGCTTTGTTCTGTTTGTTTTCGCGAGCACCCTCATGCAAAGAACAAAATGCTTGACAATCGTTTGTTTTCCCCATGATTCAAGAACTTAGGATATAGAGAACTCTCACTAAAATTTACAAGTGCTGTGTTTTTTGACAATTCATTTGTTTTCATTTTCTGTATTGACATTTGCTGTGTCATATGATCCTCTCCCGAAAGAGTCACTTGTGTAGAATCTTACAAAGAACAAGAGAATTAGGGAATTCACAAGGGTCTCGAATCGGTCGTATTGTCTTGAAAATATACGATAGTTGTAAAAATGTTGATAATATTATTTATTATTTATTTTTGGGCTATAGCTCATTTTTACCAAAAAAAAATTATTTGGCAAAATAGGTTGTTACAACAACAGGGAAAAACCAGCCTTGGCAGAGTGTACAGCTGTTTCGGATTTTAGCCACAAAATCCTCATCAGCACTCTTTCGGCAATTCTTGTTAACTCAAGACGCCTCTATAAGGGGAAAAAGTCATGATACAACACAGAATTATTCATTCCTTGCATCAAACCGATTCCACTGAAGAAGCGCGAATGGCAAAAATTGCGAAACTGGTTTTTGCTTGTTATTGTAAAATACAGAATTTCTACTTAAGCAGGTTGAAAAGTTTTTTCAAAGTGCAGCTTGAGACTGTTGACAAGTGAATCTTAATATTGTGTGTGACTGAGGCACACACAACAATTCACTGCCAGAAAATTACAAAAAACGAAATTGTTTGTTGTTGTATGGCTTACCCATACATTTCTTCCGACCCTTGATTTGGACCCCATCACCATTCTTAACATTTGTGTTTTTGTTCCTTTTCTTATTTCGATCGTTTTCGGAAGAGCTTATGACGCTTCTCTATGAATATAAGTTCTCTGGTATAACATTTGCATATAATTTTTTCGCTGTCTCTGATATCACAATACTAAATTTTTTTATGCAATGGGTGTGCTCACAACCGTTGAATTTTTTTTTAGCTTAAATTAAAAAAAGTTGTACCATGTAAGTTGTTAGGTATTCAATTGTCTTTCAGAAATGCTATAGAAGTACAGATGTAGTCAACACTTCTTAATATGTCGGCCTGTGTTATTTATATTATTAGTTGTTATTGTGTTCAGTGATTCTGTTGGTAATTTGGTTGCAAAGGTGTTACTCCTGGAATTGATGAATTTCGGAAAATCATTTAGTATGTATTTTATGGTCATTGTTTGGCAATTGCAAAATTCGCAACAGTGCGAGTAATACAATCGTTCTTCGCGGTGAGAATTAATCTGAATCTTTATTTCAAATATGGGTTTCTTATATACTATTCTTTATCTTGCCTTTACATGGATAAAGCGGGTTTTGTGGTTTTTACTTTTTCAGTTTACAATGTCAATACAACAATAATAATGATATTTCGGGTTTTTCCTTACATTAGTTTTTCCTTAGTTTACAAAACAATAAACACAAGAATATCCTGATAATGATATTTTGGGTTTTTCTTTATTACGATAGTTTTTCCTTAATTCTAAATTACTAGGACCAGTCAATATGTAACTTGTCGATTTCAATAACAGGTAGAGATCGTAATGATGGTGGGATAGTAGGGATGGGCGATATATCGGTTGATACTATTTGTTAGCGATATATCGAAAACGAATATTCGATATGTAAAAATGTCATATTTTGTTCGATGATTTCTCAAAATGCCGATAATATCAGTCTCGATAAAATATCTTCGATACTTCGATGGGTCAAAAGATATTTCACCACTATTTTTTACCACATAACCACAACCAACATGGCTCTTCCATTCAAGGAAGAATATGATATGTATACTGAGAAATAAATCAAAACGTTCCGAACCGTTCTCAATTTCCAGCCAAAACTGAATGTTCTGATTTCGGCAACAAAACGTTTAAATTTTTTTGAAACTGTCCATTAATGAATTAAAACCGCACATTGATGAATTGAGGCGCAAATGTTGTTGTTTTAAGACTGAAAATTTTTGTTTTGCGACTGAAATGTTTATGATTTCATAAATTGAAAATACAAAAAAAGTTGTTGGAAAGGCCTATTTTTAGAATTACCTAAACAAAATTTTAATTTCAAATTAAATTTAATTTTGTATTTTTTTTACTCTAAATTATTTTTTTAAACAAATTTACTTATAGATATTTCATTGTTATATTTTATTTACGAAATAAAGAAATGGTTTATATTTTTGTTTTCTTACCGGGATTTGAACCCTGGCCATTCGGATTCATAGACGCTCCCCTTAGCACGCTTGCCTACCGCTGTGTGTATTTTGCAATGTTTTAACTGCATACATATACTATGAAAGAATTTGAAACGGTTTCAGTTCTGAAATACAACTGAAAACGAAATGAAATCGAATCGAATCGAATCTCAGTCGGAGCAATTTATATTTTGTTTCCTTTCTAACACATTACTTTTTGTATTCTTTTTTTTGAAGGGTCGCTGGTCACGAATCCGGGGTTTGTTTTGCTCTGCTAACTGTAGATTTCTTGAAATCGACGCTCAGTACCTCAAAAATGCAACAAAATTAAAATCGGCAAATGCAGATCGTTTTTTTTTGCCCAAATATATAAAAAAGAATCGAAAAAAAATTTGGTCTGACTGAGATTCGAACCCACGCTCCAGTAACTCATACAATCTTCAAAAAGTGAAACGTTTTCGGTTGTGTTTTAGAACGGTGTGGTGTTGAATTTTTCGTAACGACAGCCGTTTCAAATCATAACCATGCAGTTATGATTTTTTCCTCTGTGCAGTACCTCAAAAATTCAACAAAATTAAAATCGGCAAATGCAGATGGGTTTTTTGTTGCACAAATATATAAAAAAAAATTATAAAAAAAAAATAGAATCGAAAATAAATTTGGTCCGACTGAGATTCGAACCCACGCTCCAGTAACTCATACAACCTTCAAAAAGTGAAACGTTTTCGGTTGTATTTTAGAACTGTGCGGTGTTGAATTTTTCGTAACGATAGCCGTTTCAAATCATAACCATGCAGTTCTGATTTTTTTTCCCTCTGTGTATATTTATTTTTCTAAATATTTACCTTTTTGGTGTTAAATCATTTTAAAGTAAACAATTTTTAACGTAATGGCGGCTCACCAAATGCTGGCGGAGGTTCGATGTCCCACCTTCCAACTTCAGGCTACAAAACACAAATTTCACAAATTGGTTTTTTTCTTTGTTAGAGGGATGGGCAATATATCGGTTTTTTTCTTTGTAAGAGGGATGGGCGATATATCGGTTGATGCCATTAAAATCGATATTTTTTAGATGATGACAAATGAAAATTGGTGAAAAAAGTCAAAAATATAGTAAATTAAAAAAAAACGGTGTTCGACAATTTCTACCGTTCAGCGGCTTGCAAAAAAAACCGAAGAACCGGTGTTCAAAACTTGGTTTTACGAAACACCGGTCGGTGTTGCCCATCCCTACTGTCAGAATAGACCTGTAAAACACATTTTTAATTCATAAATTTTTTTTGTACTGTTCAAAAAACCATAATTTCAAAACTTTGAAGTGCTAGGGACAGCTCAAAAATTCTTCGATTGAGCTAAATTTTTTTCTGGATTAGTTTTTCAGCAACCTTACAAAAAAAAAAGACATGATTCAAACAAGGACCAGCGTAGTGGGCACGATTGGCGTGCGAAATTCCTAAATCGGAATGGTTTACTAAAAATATGATTGCTCCGGCCCAAGTCGACTGATTTCACTGAATTTTTAATCTACGAAACATGATATAGGGGGTTTGTACAGTCGCTGATTTCGAATTTGATGTTATGAATTTCATTCACGGGAGGGCACTTCCGCTACTGTAAGTACATTACCACGCGACGCCGGTTAATAGCCCGGTTTTTAATAAATTAATGAAATTATACTTTTTAGTTGACTGACAAAATATGTCATAAATAAAGCTCATATTTTGGATTTCTTCATTAGTCATACTTTTCCATCGACATACAAAATATTTAGTCAATAGATGTACTTTTTATGCTAACTATGCAATAAAAACTTTACCCAAATACTCAGTTAGTATTCTTATTATGAACTCAATAACTTTTTTGCAGCCCCATTTCAAAGATCAAGTCGACAGTACATATCAAGTGTCTTCAGATCCGGATCATCAATTTAAAGCTTTGGCATTGATAAACCCAACTACTGAAATGTCTGGAGTTTATAAATGCGTAGTACAAACCACCAAATCCACACATGCAATGGAAAAAAAGCTGCAAGTAATTGATGTTAGAAATTATACATTGAATCTCAATCATCATACGACCCAGAACGAAACACATTTGGAGTGTACGGTGGACAACGTGTATCCGGAACCAACAATGCACTTAACGTAAATATGAAATAAACAATCTGAAGCCCTGAATAGAAAAGACTAAATCGCAAACAGTAAATTCTAAATATATATATTGCGGGTTTAGCCCAGCGATGGCCGCTTCAAATTTTTCGACGTCAACAAGTAAAATTTAAGCGAAAAATGGTTTTATTGACGTCAAATGTTATTTTTATTAATTTGTTTTGACAAAAGAACCTGTCGCGCTCTAGTTACTTTGCAAGGATGTACTGACTCTTTTGAATTTGTAGTAGCGTTTGTGAAATCATTTTTTTCGTTTGTTGGAAAATTTATAAAATATTCATTCTTTCTTGTCTTGTCAATGAAAATTGTATTTTTAATTTCTCTAAAATTAAATTAAACTTTTAATAGGAAATATTATTATATTTATAATTTCAATTTGCGATTGGTTTAAAGAACCAGTATCTGTTTCTGACATTTCCACATATTTTCAAACTGTTCGAATGCTAATTTTAATTATCTAGCGCTGGCATACTGGCATGCCTCCGCTAGGAAGGAAGCTCAGTTTTCACGATTTTTACTACATCTTAAAAACAAGAGCTACCCAGTGGTCAAAAGAAGGTGTCTGCAGGCATGCCAGTATGGTCTTTAGGAGCTCGGATGCCTGCCCTCCTCGCTTCCAACCTTTACTTCTTTTTTATATGAAACGGGACAAATAAACAGGCCTAAGTCTGTCGCTTCCATGCGTATGCCTGCTGGCAGGCAATACTGCATAGAAAATCCATTGACACCACCCTATCTCCCTTCTAGCGCAGGCATACCGGCATGCCTCCATTAGAAGCGAGGATGGAATGTGCAATTTCTTCGCATAGCAGTCGTGCTGGCATGTCTCTAGCTGAGGGGCATTGTGGAATTTACTACTGGGTAATAACAAAAAACCTTAAACAGATCAGAAATCAACGTTCAAAAATTAGTTTTTTAAGAAAATTTCCGAAATCAGGATTTGAACCCACGTTTCGAAAAACATAAAATATCTTTTAAATCCATTGACACCACCCCATCTCCCTTCTAGCGCAGGCATACTATCATGCCTCCACTAGAAGAGAGGATGGAATGTGCAATCTCTTCCCATAACAGGCGTGCAGGCATGCCTCTAGCGGAGAGGCCTTGCGAAATTTACTACTGGGTATCTTATTAAAATGACCTGTTCTCTGCGTAATTCTGCTTTAAAGGGTCACAATGAACCCTTCGTTACATGTTGGTTTTGTGAAGACAATTACCATATCGAGGGCTTATACTCAATACTCTCTATCAGCAAAAACACAAGTGTTCAGGAAAGCGAAAAAAACTGTTTTATTCGCTAATGGTAGAAGTAAACAACTCATCTTCTACGATATTAATTAAAAATTACTTCTAATTGATTCACGCAAAAACATTTTGACATATCGTCTTAATCAAGCAGTTATGTCTGATAGACGGTATTGCATTTGAAATTTTTTTTTTTTTGATTTTTTTTAAAAAGTCTGGCAATATGCTCGCATAATAGAAAAAACATTATTTTATGAGTTTATTTGCAGTTTTATTCAATTTGCAACATTTTTATGGAAGTAATAGTTTATTTTATTTTTGAATAAAAAAGAAAAATATTACAAATATTGGTAATAAAAACAAAAGAATTCACGCATTTCAATGCATTTTGATGCTATTTTTACTTTTCAGGCTCTAAATTCTGCAAATGATGCAATTTGCTTAATTGCAAGACGTCCTGAATATAAATTTTGTACTGATAAGTTTCAGGCCGGATCCAAAGAAAGCACTAATTTCGTATTTCGAAAAAGTTTCCATTTTATGATTGCGGTTCAGTTTGGACCATGAGCAACTTGTTTTACAACATGCAATATTTATCTGTTGTAGTGATAGGAATTAACGTTACCTGCCGTTTTGTTTAAAAAAAGAATTAAAGGATGAAAATCTCTATAGAAAATATCGAATAAAATAAGTAAAAATATTATTCGGAATCGATTTTGAGTTTGGAATTTCGTGTTTCCTGGCAGGATAAGAGGATTTCAAAATTCAAACGATGTCATTGGTTCATATTTCCTGGCCAACTTTTGACCGGAATATTTTGTCGAAAATTATATTATTCGCAACTGGAACCACAAATCATCACTCTGCGGTATTTTCGAGCCAGCATAGGTGTTTACTTTTGGAATTTTTCCCCGGCGGCCGACCACACATTTCATATTATGAAATGTGTTTGGAAAAATGGGCCTGCATTGGTCATGTATTGACTGTCGTAAAATTTATGTATTAATCTTTAAGCTAATACGATAAACTAAAAAAAGGATTTCTGGGCAATGACTTGGCTGCAGTTCAAGCAAAACTATCTGAACATGAAAAGTTCTTTAATGACTTCAAGTGCTTGGATGAAGATTTTGCCCTTTGTATAAACATTGTAGCAGCAGCAGAAGTAAAATAAATGGCACATATTCATAGTCATGATTCTTATTTCATACCAACTAATCTCCAACTCAAAGTTAGTTTCCAACTTAAAACATGTATCTATTCATAGTCAGTTTTGTAGCAGCTACTAAGTAGTACCAACTTAGAAAACAGCTGATAAGTTCAAGAGATGAGTACAGTGTAGAATTTATCGACAATTTTTTTGGCGATAAATGTCACTTAGTGTTGCACTACATATTTTTATATATTTTTCGATACTTAATGATATCGAATATGATATCGAATATTTATATCGCAATAAACGCATTCCTAGTTATCATTCGATTTCATTTAGTTAGTGGCTGTCGGCTGTGCTATTTTCACGATTGGTGCAAAAACCGTTCCAAAAACCGTAAGGTGCATAGCACTTGCAAGCTCTTAGGAACGGACAGTCCTCTTTTGTTCTCCGTTTCATTCATCTCCAACATGTCAATGATGAACTGAGCTGTTTCTTTGTCAAACCTGTGCCGTGAGTAGAAGTCATCATCGTCCATTTGGAATGGGTCCTTGTAGCTCACAAAATCATCCAAAATCTCGAAATCGCGCTGAATTTGCTCCATAATTTTAAATTTTTCGGTCGTGTCAGCTTTTTGACGTATAAATGTCACTTTGGTATCGACTCAGTAATGGCTGCAGCTGTTACTAAATATTTAGCAGCTACTAAGTAGATAAGTCGATACTAAATCGACTATGAATGACTTAGTTAACAGCTTAGGTAAAGTCCATACTTAGTATGATACTAAATACGACTATGAATATGCGCCAATATATTTTTACTTCTATTGTTTTTTCCTGTCGTATTTATTTTGTCACTAGAAAATATTGTTTGTTTTTTTCTGGAAAATTATACGAAAAGCCAAGATTTGTTGGTAGAGTCGCAACAATATAATTTCTAATGATGAGAAATCATCGACTTGCAATTCTACTTGACCATGCAAGTCGCTCCAATGAGTGGTCAAGAACAATTTTATGCACCGTAATCGCGCAAGGTGAAATCCAAAGTTCAGCCGATTGTATCGAGCTTCAGTTTACGCCTGTTGCGAAAGTCGTTGTCGACTGACTCTTCTGCTTGTATTGCAGATGCAGTGCAGCGTTCATGTTACTTTCTACACCCAGCTGTATCAATTTTCCTGCTCGTATTTTGTCTGCTTCCTGCTTGCTCAACCTTCCTGTTGGCCGGTATTCCTTCCAACCCTTTGGTTTATCGAGGTGGTACCGGGCTCTTCTTCTCCCGTTTAGTCAACTGCATAAAATAAAATATTTAATTGTATCGCAATCAATTACTTAGCGATCAGCATAATTTGGCCTGCTTAATCTGCTTGACCAGCCTTAACTGCTTTAAAAACAATGAAGTTAGCTTGACCTGCTTAATCAAACGCGTCAAGCACTTCAACTGCTTTAAGAACAACTAAAAACCAAGCGCTCTGCATATGCACTTGATTTTCAGTTCTTGCTTTCCCAAAAATACCATTCCTAGTGTTGATGTCGAACCACCTCAAAAAACCACTCCTACAATCCCAATTTATAGGAAATATTTAATCTTTCACCGTACCCTGAATCTAAAAATATTGATTTAACTACTGCCGCTAAAATTCCTGTCATGCCTAAGACTGCAACACCTCTTGAAAACGCTCTACCGCTTCAGTCTGTTCCTCAGCCTGTGGCTCAGACATCTCAATCAACCACTCCTGCACCTAGACCCCTCGATGTGATTTCACCTAAGAAAACAATATTTGTGTTCCGGTTTGCACCTGATCAAAGCGGGGCATTAACTAGTTAATTAGTTAATAGTTAATTAACGAAGTTAAATTTTTGGTTAACATTTAACGTTTCAGTTAATTTCGAAAACCATTAACTTTTTCATTTAGTTAAGTTAAATTTCTGCGATTAACTAGCATTAGTTACCTTTAAAACCAAAAATTTTTTTTATTACTGAATATAAAAAAAAGTTAAAATTAAGAATTCATACTATTTTCAAACTGATATTGACACTTAATTTAAAAATTATTTCACAAAACAATTAAATACACAGGCCGATATATTTCGAAGTGTTCTATATTCTATAGAACATTCTAAACACAATGGCGTTCTCAGCCATTACGTGAGGTTTACATCGTCCATTTCCATTTCTCAAGTTTCTCAAAATGGCGAAAAACTGAGAACGCCATTGTGTTTAGAATAGCCTGTGCTATTTGTTCTTAACCAAACTTCGTTAATTTCATTATTATTATTTAATATTCTAATAAAACTTGTATGCCTTCATAGACGAAATTTTGCTTTTGATCATATATGACACCCCCAGATTGAAAAAACCCTGAACAAAATGTGTTTGCGAAAAAGCCGTGGAAAAAATTGTGCATGAAGAAGCCGTGCAAAGTGAACGAGAACGAATTTTGGTGCAAGAAAACTTAGTTTGAAAAACTGATGGAGCGGCCATCAGACTTTTACGCTAAAAAGCTTTTTATTAATTTTCGGTGAAAAATTTTGTTATGCAGATTTTTTTCCAAAAAGCACTTTTCATAAGAATTTTGTACAAAACATTATTTTGAAGAAATTTTGAGCTAAATATTTGTTTATAATTTTACGGCTTCATTTTATTTCGAAGCATATTTAAAATTTAGATATATTAATATTATCGCTTTTGTGAAAAATGGAAACGCAAGTTTGTTAGCTGCAAGTTGTTTTGTATTGTTCGCAGTGAATTTGGGTACAAATTTTTTAATTTTGGTTTTTGGGTTTTTTTAGCTTTTTAGGAGTTTGTAATTTGTGCAATGTTCGTTATTTATGTACACTAGGTGACAAAATTTAAAAACAATACTTCTTTCAATAAAATTTTAATTTAAAAAAATTTGTGTTCTTCAATAAAATTTGTCAAATAATTTTCGTGAACATTTATTTGGTTTTTTATTTTCTACATTTTTGGAAACATAGCATGTGTGTTTTAAAGGTGTATCGATGTATTTATACAATTTTTAAACTTCCTGCAAATAGCATTTCATGTGATCACAACCATTTAACAATAAATTGTGAATTATTGAAGTTTTGTGTATACATAAATGCATCCACAAGACTTTCTTCTCTGGTTTTACTACGCGTATAGAAACCCTTTCAGTTGTGCGTATTAAAACAAAAGGAAAAAACCAAATACGCGTGGCTGAAAGAAAACAACAACAATAAACGCACAAGTGTTCATGTCACACATTCCTTCGCTTGATCACACAAACGCATATGGAGTGAAAGGAATGAAAACGAGGATCAACATTATTTCATTGGGATATACATTCGATGCTAAGTGCGACTTAAAGAATGCGGTGAAATTTTAAATTGTGATATATTATTAAAAATATGGAACGATAAGCTCTGAAATGTAATTTTTATTACTTAATTTCAACAAAAGAACCGATCTAAATTTGCAAATAATAAAATTTGTAGCATTAAACATTTTTTTTTTAACTTAATTTCAAAATTAACAAGTTTTTGACGCCAAATTTGATGCCATCACTGGCCAAAAGGCACGATTATGCGAAGGAATGTGTAGACGACCACTTGTGCGTTTGTTGTGGTTTTTGGACCACTACGAATTTCAAGGGGACGACCTTCACGGAAATAAAATTGCACAATTTTGTGTTTTTCTTTTTGTTTTGGTAACACAGAACTGAATGGGGTAAACAGGCGGTGGAAAACGTAAACTAAAAAAAATGTCGCCACTTGCTCTACGATGCATTTTCAAAGGGCTTCATATAAATAAAAATAGTACCTAATAGTTCCTTTACTCCATATGCGTCACTAACCCAAAACAACTTAAATAATCTTCGCAAAGAAAGAATTTCTTAGACAACCAAACACACACGCAAATTCCCAAGCGGCATGAAAATTGGAGCCCACTTGTCTGTTCTACATGTAAACAGGTCGTCTACACACCCACGCCACATGGTCGCCAAGATCAAGTCGCGCCGCAACAAGAAAGTACCTCCTAATTGCGCACAAAAATAAGGGTGGTTTTCAGACTCCACACATTTTTAGTTCGCGCATTGTTTTCCTTCTAAAATTCGCTGCGCCAGCATTGACCATCGACTGGAGGAATGTAAATCATAAACAAGCAATTCCTTGTTTTGTGTGATCAAGCGAAGGAATGTGTGACATGAACACTTGTGCGTTTGTTGTTGTTGTTTTCTTTCAGCCACGCGTATTTGGTTTTTTCCTTTTGTTTTAATACGCACAACTGAAAGGGTTTCTATACGCGTAGTAAAACCAGAGAAGAAAGTCTTGTGGATGCATTTATGTATACACAAAACTTCAATAATTCACAATTTATTGTTAAATGGTTGTGATCACATGAAATGCTATTTGCAGGAAGTTTAAAAATTGTATA